>DWIC01000021.1:0-20816 GCA_018248135.1 Battus belus
ATCATCATATAGGACCATACTAGAACCGGTTGGAAGTCTCCGTCATCCAGCGACAAGGTCGTCTGATTGCCTTGTGGATGGACGTCCTAAGTTGCGTTTGACAACTCGTCGTCTACAAATTTTTCCTCATTCCTGATTTGATTTCATGGAGATATCCTGATCAAATTTATAAATTAATTTGAATTTTGTTTCATTTGAACTTTAATCATCCTGAGAAAAACTTTAAACAATTATTTAATCTACCGAACTTATCATCATGCCGATCGACGTCCACTGCAAGGGATAGACAAACCAGGTTAATAATTAATATTTTTCAATATATAACATCAAGAATCATACGAAAGTGCATTGGTCTGGCAGCGAGCAAGTGCAGGCGAGTTGCGCCGACGCCTGCGCCCGCCCGAGTGAAAGCCAAGCTCGTCTGAAAGCGTAGCTGCCGCCCGGCGCGCATCCGCCTAAAATGGGGTGATCGGGCGCTCCGGTGTCGAGTTCCCGGTATAAAAAGCAACGGCGCGCCCCGCCGCCGGTCAGAACGGCTTCAAACGTAAGTACGCACGCACGTGTACGCTCCGTGCGACCGTGTTATGGTGTCATCGCGAGTGTCGGGACTGTGACGTCAAGGACGCCAGCTGATTTGCCGATTGGATTTGGATTTTGTGCGAGTGGTCTCTCCAGTGGATACCGTTTGTTTATTGTTTAATGGTGATGGTAATTGCGCGTCGAGTGTGTCCGCGGCAAACGATATAAACGATTCAATTCGATTGTCATCCCGCCTGGAAGTCGATTTAAATAAACGCCATACATAAGACACAAAAATTCACAGAGGTACAGTCAAACATTATACTCTATGTTATATAACAGAAGTTGAACTCTCGGCGGAACGACAATCAGAATTCGAGTCATCAATTAGCCATTGCCATAAAAGACAATAAACAAAGCACGATCGGGTAAATCGGCTGGCGGCACTCCAGCCCGCGCGCCTGTGACGTAACGTCCGCACGAGTCGGCCGGGGCGGTTCGTAAAAACGATCGCATAGAAGTCGGGCATTACGCAAACGGCGCGCGCGCTGGCATTGTTCCCAAAGCGGCCTCTACTCGGGTTACGCTGCAAATAGACGCACGGGCCACACCGCGCCGGCGGCCACTCCACTAACGCGCGTTGTGCTCCGCAGGAAGGCTCCAGGGCTGTGTTCTCGTGTCTCGACTAGCCCAAAAGTCTCGTTAGCCCTCCGAAAATGCCGAAGCCACAAGTACAAGAGGGAGAGGACCCCGATCCGACCCCGTACCTGTTCGTCTCATTGGAACAGAAACGTATCGACCAAAGCAAGCCCTACGATGGCAAGAAAGCTTGCTGGGTTCCGGACGAGAAGGAGGGCTTCGTGCAGGGTGAAATTAAGGCCACCAAGGGCGACCTGGTGACCGTCAACCTACCCGGAGGCGAGGTAAATATGATAAATGATGTGATTGATGGCAAAATTCTAGATCAAAAATTTAGTTGAACTTAACAATTAATATACTTCGTAATTTCTTAAAAGTTTCAATATTAATACACTTCAAATATTTAATCAAATGAGAGTTATTAAAATATTGTGAATGTGTGATGTATGTATGAAGGGATCAATTGGGCTAATCCCGACTTGTTTATAAACGTACACTTAATACATTTGTTGAATGAGCAGGAGAAGACACTTAAAAAGGAACTCCTCTCGCAAGTAAACCCGCCGAAATTCGAGAAAGTCGAGGACATGGCTGACTTGACTTATCTTAACGAGGCTGCCGTGCTTCACAATCTCCGACAACGATACTATGCGAAACTCATCTATGTAAGTAGGCGCTACAGGCGCCTTTACTTCTATAGTAATGTTAATTTAACCGTCTCTCCCACAGACCAAAGACTTCAAGAAGGATCTTGTAGCTCAAGTCAACCCGCCTAAGTACGAGAAATGCGAGGACATGTCCAACTTGACATACCTCAACGACGCTTCGGTTTTGTATAACTTGAAGCAGAGATATTACCATAAGCTTATTTACGTAAGTCAGGAATCTGGAAAGGAGTTGCAGCGTTGAAGTGTGCATGAGTTCTGCCCAGCTCTCCATCTTTCTCAATCACCCATCTTTTCGGATGCGACCAATTGATTTGATAAAATCTATTATAAATACATATATTTTCATATAGACCCAATTTCAGAGTTAATTTGATTTAATAATGTGTTAATTCACTTTAGTTCAAAATCTATATCAATCTATAAAGAAAATTATAATATTTATTTTATACAAAATGTAATCACATCTTTATACCTATATATCTATGAATATCGATTTTGACGGTAGTTTACTAAATTTTGACCGTTAGTATAAATAGTATAATATAAAAATTCAATGATTTACAGCTAATTACAAAGATAAGAAATTTAAGTCTGTGGTGTAGATTTTGGTATTTTTCTTTACGTAACCTAATTCATAAAGTTTTAAAATAGTCTGACATAATTAAAGTCTAAAATTGGTTGCTAGTCTCTCCCAACATCCTAATCCTTTCAAACTTAAATCCACGACCGTACTTGAACCCTTTTACACAGGACAAGTCGGTGCAAAGGACACGGCGGAGTGCAACTATGATACTTCGTAGAATAGTTTTTCAGTGTTGTGTTAATCTTCTACCTCCAGTTCACTGGATTAGATTTTACTTTGAGTGTTTTAATTTAAGACATGGGATAATATGACGTCCTATGTTCAATAATGATGGTGTTCATACAATATTCTTTACGGAATTCGGGTTAAAAATTAATCTTTTTACATTTATTATCATTGCATTTTTTTAATAACTCGTAATAATTCCAAAGCTCGATATTTGTCATTTTTTATCCGTGAAGAGTATTGTAATTAAAAATTTTCTAAACACAAAGAGCAAAGTATCGATACAGTACTCTCGATGTGTTTGTGTGATCTAATTAAGTTCTCATCAAGTATTTGCAAGTTTCATACATAAATTCAAAGTTGCATCGACGGTATTTATTATGAAACATATCGATCATTCTGTCTCATTCATTCGTTTTTGAATTTGCAGTGGAAAATGGCCATTTATTAACATCCGTTTTTATTTATGAACAAGTGCAAAAATTTTCGGAATGCAAAAAAATTAAAATATAAAAGTAAATTTATCGGCGGTCACTTCGATCGGCAATAATGTAATATTTGTTCCTATAAAATCTGTGACTATGTAAAGATCAATTTTCGATCGTTCCCTACAAAAATGGCCTGTTGTCTCTGCAAGTTTGTTTCGCATTTTTCAATCTCGTTCCGCATTCTTATTGTCTAATGATTGACAGACTTACTCGGGTCTCTTCTGTGTGGCCATCAATCCCTACAAGAGATTCCCCGTGTACACGACCCGATGCGCCAAGCTGTACCGAGGCAAGCGTCGCTCGGAAGTGCCGCCTCACATTTTCGCCATTTCCGATGGCGCTTACGTCAACATGTTGACCAACCACGAGAATCAATCTATGTTGATTACGTAAGTTATATAATTTCATATACTAATGTTATTTATCTTTCATTTCATGTTATGTTATTACATAGGTATCGCTATCGTCATTATTATGTGAGCTGAAACACGCTCTCTGCAAGGCATAGGTCACGTTATTTTTTACTATCACACATTGCCAAACTTTTTTTCTATATTTGGACTTAATATTTTTTTCATAAAAATATGCTTAAAAAAAGATTAAAAAACGCATACTAATTTTAATTTCATAGAAACTTTAACATCAAAAACGTTCTCTACTATTAAATTGTCCAAAATAAATGTAAAAATGAAAAAAAATATATTGATGAATAAAGGAAATTATAAGTAATATAAAAGAGTAATCTATGGGTTAGATTTATGTCCAGCAGTGGACTAACTCTAGCTGAAATGATGACAATCATGAAGTGAGAAATTAAAGCAAGCAATAACCCTACAGCGGTGAGTCTGGTGCCGGAAAGACTGAGAACACGAAGAAGGTAATTGCGTACTTCGCCACCGTCGGTGCGTCGCAGAAGAAGGACCCGTCCCAGGAGAAGAAGGGATCTCTGGAAGACCAGGTCGTCCAAACTAACCCTGTGCTTGAAGCCTTTGGTAACGCCAAGACCGTGCGTAACGACAACTCTTCCCGTTTCGTAAGTAACTTTTTATTTACTTGTTATATTTTAGCTTTAGGTGTTTGGAGTAGAAAATAAGTTTTAGTCTTCTATATCTCAAGAAATAGTGGATTATAAAAATCACAATTTTACGAAAACTTAAGTGTTCTGCAATAAACTTCTGTTTAACTTCTTGATTGGTAAAGTAATGATTGTTCTTTATCTCGTTAACCAGGGTAAATTCATCCGTATCCACTTCGGACCCTCTGGTAAACTGGCCGGTGCTGACATCGAAACCTGTAAGTTCTTTAAAATCTGTAACAAGCTTTTCTCACCTACATTCAAAATACTTAATTAATTATTTTTCTTTACCAGACCTGCTGGAGAAGGCTCGTGTCATCTCTCAACAAGCCCTTGAGCGTTCTTACCACATCTTCTACCAGATGATGTCTGGTTCCGTAGCTGGACTTAAGGGTGCGTGTACACACTTTACATATTACATATGACAATAAATTTTATTAATTCATTTTAAGTTATATGAAAAGTTAAAATTTAATTAATTTTTTTTTCAGTTATGTAATATCTTATATAATATCGTATTATTTTATTAATCTTTGAAGTTAAATTAGATTACAGGCCGAGATAATCAGTCATATGATAATTGCATATTTTTGTAATAATTTTTCGTTCTAATTGTTGAAACACTGTACAAACACCTATGTAACAACACTGCACATGCCTTTAGTTCATTTAGTATCCCCGTCAATTAATTTGAGTTTTTCACTTAGACATGTGTATGCTGTCAAACGACGTATATGACTATTACATAATATCGCAAGGAAAAACTACCATCCCGAACGTAGACGATGGAGAGGAATGTGTTTTGACCGACGTAAGTTAGCCTTCAAATGGCTTGAAGGGCCCTGACGGCGTAAATTTTTGTTACCCCTCCGAACGATTGTGTCGCATGCAACCGGCATACGATCGACGTATCTTGCCTCGGAACCGGCATGAGATGTTATAGATTAGTTACAGATATACGATTAGAGCATGTTTATTCCTAAGCTACCCTTAGTTTTGCACCAAATACCAAACGTGACTGTAAATGGTGTAATTTTATAGCAACCTGCTTGTTGTCCAACGACGTCATGGATTACAACATCGTATCTCAAGGCAAGACTGTTATCCCCGGAGTTGATGATGGCGAGGAAATGAGACTTACCGACGTGAGTCCAGATAGAGACTGCTGGCTCATCGCATCATACTGTGCATTCATGTTTTCTTCCACATCCTTTTCTTACGCATGCTTCGCTTAGGCTGAGATACGACTCAGTCGTCGCATGTGTATGTCAGATAATTTGGTGTTTACAGAGATAACGATGCTAAGCAACCGCATCGGGGACTATCCCCTTATAAGTCAGGGGAAAACTCGGATACCTGGAGTCAACGATTCCGAAGAGTTCGATAAAACGCTCGTAAGTTGTGAACTTACGCACGGAGCGTGCATCGCGAATCAGTTGTTCGAGTACGGTCCCGTTCTCACTAAATTTCTGACATGCACATGACCGCTCGCTCCTTGCAAAGGTTCAATTGAGCTTATTGCACAGGTTTGACCACGCGAAAGGATTATATTCCACCATCCAGCACAAGCACGCCCTGTATTAATATAACACGGACACAGTTATCAACGATAAACAAACACTTAGGGCCTTTTGGGAGTCAATTGTTAAAATGTACCCAAAATTTTATCTAAATCGCTATTTGATTTTTACCTGCAGAAATGTGTATGTTATCCAACGACATCCATGATTACTATAACGTCGCACAGGGTAAGATTACCATCCCAAACGTCGATGACGGTGAAGAATGTGTGTTAACTGATGTAAGTGCGTAATGAGAAATAGATTTTTGGGTTACCTTTTTAAAAAGCCACGGAAGGTTCAATGAACTTGATAGAACCACTTAGATTTTTATTTTAGATTAGAAACTAGATTAGTACCCCCACCATTTGCATCGACAATAATGGAAATTGGCGATGATAAATCAAATCACAATCCGGTATGTGAGCACATTAAGGACGCATTATGTTCAGATATGGCATCCTACCCACCCACTCTAGAAAATCCTGTGCACTAGTTCAAAAACAAACCGCTAACGATTTTAATGCTTCTATATCAATTACTAACAGACTTACTAACGCTATGTTCATAGTTTTGTATTAATAAAATTATATTGTAAGTATAACGTTTTTTTATAACAAAGTATATAAATTTTTGTTTCATTGAATACATTTCATGTATTCTCTCTTTATAGCGTAATAAGTAAATAAATATTTCGTGTTAAAAAATCGTACGTGAATGCATATTCTGTTTATACAGACATACGTAAGAAATTTGTTATATTGTAGCAAGCCTTCGACATTTTGGGCTTCACCCAAGAAGAAAAGGATAACGTGTACAAGATCACCGCCGCAGTCATGCACATGGGCTGCATGAAGTTCAAACAGAGGGGTCGCGAAGAACAGGCTGAGGCTGACGGAACTGAGGTAACTATAACCCCAATAATTAATAAATCCAAAACTTGCCTTTTAAAAAGACAGACGAAACCAAACATTAACCAATTTCCTATTCTGCAGCGTAGATTGAATCCACTAAAGATGATCGTAAATATGAATACAAATGGAATATTCTAACACTTTATTTTATCTCGTCAGGATGGTGACAAGGTTGCCAAACTCCTCGGTGTCGACTGCCAGGATCTGTACAAGAACTTGTTGAAGCCCCGCATCAAGGTCGGAAACGAGTTCGTGACTCAGGGTCGTAACAAGGACCAGGTCACCAACTCCGTCGGTGCCCTTTGCAAGGGTATTTTCGATCGTCTCTTCAAGTGGCTGGTTAAGAAGTGTAACGAGACTCTAGACACCAAACAGAAGAGGCAACACTTCATTGGTGTACTGGATATTGCTGGTTTCGAGATCTTCGACGTGAGTATTTGCGGCAACTCGTAGATCTCTATAAAAACATCAAATTTTTGAATTGAAAATGTAGCGAAGAATACGAAATTACTTTGAAAAAAAACCACCTATTCAAATTTCCAAACCAATTAATAGAATCAAAACCTTTGAAAAAAAGGAATGACAGTTTACTACAATAAAGTTTGGGACCATGAATACATTAAATTTCCTGCATTATTAAGTAAAAATCATTAATCTTTACTATTTCGTACATTTTGCATAGATTGCGATTTTTGTATTGAGAATAATATAATTTTTGTGACAATAGGATTTGAATAATAGAAAGTACAATTCACTTTGTGTTCGGGAGATTAAAGTATTTTTTACAGATCACAAGCGGAAGGCGGAGTCTTAAAATTAGATGAATGTAAACATCATAATTAATTATTTCTTTGATATTTAAATAATTTTACTTGTCTAGTTCAATGGGTTCGAACAACTTTGTATTAACTTCACCAACGAGAAACTGCAACAATTTTTCAACCATCACATGTTTGTGTTGGAGCAAGAAGAGTACACAAGAGAGGGCATTCATTGGGAGTTCATTGACTTTGGAATGGACTTAGTGGCCTGCATTGACCTTATCGAAAAGGTATAATTTGGGTCTACGCAACCCTGGCCTGGGCGTAAAGCCCCTACAGCGCTGTCAGTGTTTTGTCAAGCTATCTCTCAGTATCCCGCTGACTAATTATTATGTTTAGCTTAATGTTTATAGCGTAGAACTTGTCCTAACATTTTTTCCTCTCCATTTATCTGGGTTTCGTATTGTTTGTAAAAGTACAACGGTTTCGAGCAACTCTGCATTAACTTCACGAACGAGAAGCTCCAGCAGTTCTTTAATCACCACATGTTCGTCCTCGAACAAGAGGAGTACAAGAAGGAGGGCATCGATTGGGCCTTCATCGATTTCGGAATGGACTTGCTCGCTTGTATCGATCTTATCGAGAAGGTAATAGGCCACGCGCCCACAGCACGGCCCGTCGTCGTTCGTGAACAATTGAAGACGGGAATTAGTTTTGTCATTTACGCCAAGTCTATGGGGATAGACGCGGCTCCCGGTTAGATAGTTTTGCAATACTCGTTAGTCTATGGGGATAGACGCGACTCCCTCTTCCTCCATTGCTCCTGTAATCACGTGTTAAGGTTCAACCAAAGACGGAATGGGATCCGTAATTGTTGTATCTTATAACATAAACCCCTAACATTCCTTATTAATTGTCTACCTGCAGTACAACGGTTTTGAACAACTCTGCATTAATTTCACCAACGAGAAACTCCAGCAGTTCTTTAACCATCACATGTTCGTACTGGAGCAAGAAGAATACCAGCGCGAAGGCATCGAGTGGACTTTCATTGATTTTGGCATGGACCTTCAACATTGCATTGACCTTATCGAAAAGGTATATGGCGGCAACGCAACAATGAACACTTGCACCTCGCCATTGCCTGCGAGTAAACTCTTTCAAATATTCCATTTAACTAGAAATGTGTTTTGGAATTTTTAGAGTTTTTACTCGTCGGTCTTAGGGACGCTAAACTGTGTTATATTTTGAGTGTGTACCTATGTGTGTTCTGTTGTATTATCTCCTTCCTGTTACACTTGCCTGCCTCACAAACATTCACACACACACACACACGTCACGTACCACCCGTAAGTATCACAATGTTAAAGATCGATTATTTTTTCCATGTTGCTCCAGGTGAACAGCTTTAACCAGATTTGTGTAAATTTTACCAATGAAAAATTGCAGCAATTTTTTAATCATTTTATGTTCATATTGGAACAAGAGGAGTATGAAAGGGAAAAGGTCCAATGGACCTTCATAGATTTCGGTTTGGATCTTCAGCCGACAATAGATTTAATAGAAAAGGTATTAGACGCAGTAGATAGCTTGTAGGGCGCGTCTAGCGGTTGCTTCGACCTACAATTTATAAGCAATCCCTGCAACCGCAATAGTAAATGTATCTGGCTATAAACATTTGTGCACGAAGTGAAAAAATGCTATTTTAAAACAGTGAACAATGCGAATAGTTACACGTGTTTTAATTATTTTAATTAAATCGCATCAAATATAGTCTAGAACACAATGCAACTAGAATGAAACACTTGCAAGTAAAAGCAAATAATTTCTAAAGAATAATACTACAGTAACTGTAACCATAGAATTAAAATCACAGAATTCCCCTAATTTAGATTGCTGCTTACCCTATAATCTTAGCGCATCACAATAGTGATTTCTTTGCAGAGCACAAAAACAATAATTAACGATAATGAATATAAGAGATTATTTTTTACCCAACACAAGCACAATTTTCTTCTATTTGCATGTTGCTTTTATCTTAACGCATAACATCTATTAGTACTTTAAGTTACACAAATACATATTGGTTTAAGTGATTATTTATTGATCACAAAATTATAGAACCTAAAAACCTATTAGATTGAATAATGTCATTTAATATTTCACAGAGTACAACACAAAATTTACAAGGAATTGCATATTAAGCGATGTTTTCTTTATCTAATATATTAATTACGATTTTAGCCCATGGGTATCCTCTCCATTCTTGAGGAAGAGTCTATGTTCCCCAAGGCTACTGACCAAACCTTCATTGAGAAGTTGAACAACAACCACTTGGGCAAGTCTGCTCCTTACCTGAAGCCTAAACCTCCCAAGCCCGGTTGCCAGGCCGCTCACTTCGCCATCGGCCATTACGCCGGAAACGTGAGTAATTTTATTTCTTTCTATATTTATCTTCTACATAACTTAAAATCAAAGTTGACAACTCTCTTCTTTTTTACTTCTTTCATCTTTCACAGAATAATGTTCTATTTATATGTTAAACAAAATAGGTCGGTTACAACATCACTGGCTGGCTTGAGAAGAACAAGGACCCTCTTAATGACACCGTTGTCGACCAATTCAAGAAGGGCGCCAACAAGCTGTTGGTTGAGATCTTTGCTGACCATCCTGGACAGTCTGGTGATGCTGGTGCCGGTGGTGGTGGCAAGGGTACGTACTGTTACCGATTTTTATAACTTTTTATAAGTAATTGAATAATTTTTTAAGCATTCCACAGGATAATTATACTGAGTTTAATTTTAAAAAAATCTAAAAATCTTTCAAGAGATTTACCGAAGATGGTACGTGAGCTGTCCTATACTTCTGTGAACATACTTGGTCATTTTGACATCATGACTTTAACGCACCATTATATTATCATCACAACCAATACTTCCGCCATCAAAACGCTAATTGAGCTCTTTTTTACTTTAATAAGCTCGATATTTTAGGAACAATAAACATTGCCATCACTTATGCATTTTTTAAATATATTAGGCGCTGGAGGCAAGCGCGCCAAGGGTTCTGCCTTCCAGACTGTGTCATCACTCTACAGGGTAAACTTGAATACCACGTTCGAGATTTGCTTCTGTCTTCAATGTAGCTTCATTGTTTTCGTCTACAACACGCTTAGGGCTGCTTTTATTTGCATTATCATCAGATGTTGAAACAAAGAGTTGTTATTTGATGATGATGCAACGGAAGCCGGCCCTCCTCGCTTTCACATTAATCACTTGTCTCGTCAATGTATGTTTTACAGCACAGCTCATGTTGCCGAGTGTCCCGCAGGTTTATTGTCTACGTGTAATGTTTTCCACTGTTTAGTCCCTGTGACGTTCTTGTGTCCGTCCGTTTTACTAATTGTTGCTTGTCCGTGTACGTCCATAGGCGGTCGCGGTAAGAAGGGCGGTGGTTTCGCTACTGTCTCCTCCGCATACAGGGTACCTATAAGTTTACAGTTTTATTTAGTTGATTTGGTTTTATTCACCCCATCATGTAGAATACTACTTAGATGTAGCTCTACATTGAAGCTTTCTCGAAGGACCGAGATGAAAGGTTGTTAAAACATCATTCGTGATCAACGAGACAAATATCGTCTCGCCAATTTCATTTTTATGTTTTAATATTACTTTAACGTCATCAACGTGAGACGCACTTATATAACAATGTACATCTCACGTAAGGAATTTACAAAAAGAAAATACTCTGTTAATGTTATCTTTTATCGGTATATATACGAACTTACCGCTGATTAAACATTCTGAGCTTTTATTTGTGTGATGTAACTACTCTTTGTTTGGTATTGTGTGATCTAATTCGTGTTCATCTTACCATTAAATACTTCTTACTACACGTTCTTCCATCTCATCAGAGTGTCGCATTCTATATGTACTTTGTTGTAATATAATTTACTTTAAGGAAACGACATGCAGTACATTTTAATGCTTTTTACTAATACCGATACTGTTAGCAATGAGTACCATAATGTTTGTACTCTTACAGGAACAACTTAACAACCTGATGACAACGCTGAGGTCCACTCAACCTCACTTCGTGCGTTGTATCATTCCCAACGAGTTGAAACAGCCTGGTAAGAAAATAATAAATTTATTTACTTATATATAGAACTGTTTATGATGTTTTTAAAGTAAATGTAGTTAAACTGTTTTACTAATTTAAAATAATATAAAAGAATCTCTGTTTCGTGTTAAACGTGTCTGATGACTTCATCGCTTACAAAAACAACGACCTAAATTTTTCGTTAATTATTCATAAAGATGTTATCTATGTATTTCAGAGGAAAATCTTTTGATGTTGCTAATTGACGGCAGTCTGAGAATATTTTTGATCCTCTTGTTAGATTACGTATAAAAATAACAGCCATGTCTCCGTTAATCAGGTCTCATCGACTCCCACCTTGTGATGCACCAGCTCACCTGTAACGGTGTGCTTGAAGGCATCCGTATTTGCCGTAAAGGTTTCCCCAACAGGATGGTTTACCCCGACTTCAAGCTCCGGTAAGTTATTATATATACGGAATATAACCAATCGAATAAAACTTTTTTATAGGTTGATAGATGCATGGAATATTTAAGTAGATCCATAAAATATTTATGAGCTCTCCTGTTGAAATAAAATATACCAATTTTATTTTTATCAGCGGATACTTATTTTTATAAGTGGCATCAACAACGTTGGCTGATGTAATGTAAACTAAATTCTTTACAGCTCTGGAAAGTTCTTATGGCTGTACCAGTTTTATTCTGGTACTATAGCTGACTTTTGACGTCATTGAATATTGAATACATGCACATAGCAGTGAGCGACCGTTTCTAAAATTGTTCTGTGATGTAGCTCCTGTCAACGGATTCACAGCTCGGCTTCTGATGTGTCATCGACTCTAATTAGAAACGCACACTCACCTGATTTATTTGTATAATAACATATTATTATGAACAGTTACATGATTCTTGCGCCCGCCCTCATGGCTGCAGAAAGTGATCCTAAAATAGCTGCCAGGAAGTGTCTAGAGTCTATCCAGCTCGACCCTGAGAGCTATCGTATTGGTCATACCAAGGCAAGATAGTAATAGGATTATATTACATTAGACTTGATTTAGCATGTTAGGAACTATTCCGCACAAAACTCTAAAAAATAGAGTCTAATGATTTTACTATCCACGGTTTGTTTTTCCACAAAAATAAATTTAGGACTTAAACATTTTGCACCTTTAATTTAAGGATGCGACTACGAGACGACGAGCAGGGTATATATCTATACCGGACGCTCATACGTTTCTGAAACATGACAATGCAAGTCATGTTGACTTTTCCACCTTCTAGAATTTCCAAAAAACGATATTGAAAACTACAAGATATTGTATGACATTAGCTTATCGTGTGCGTGTATATTTTGATAATGTAGCTACAAGATCCTGGCTCCTCAAGCTGCAGATAAGGAAACCGATCCTAAGAAAATTGCTCAAGTGATCCTGGACGCAACGGGCTTGGATCCCGAATCCTACCGTCTCGGTCACACCAAGGCATGTCTACAACTGTTTCAGTAGATTAGTGAAATGACATGATGGGTCCGCCAATACCCGATGGATTGCAATCACCTTCCTTTTACACCATTTGGGACACAACTGACAGTGTCACAATGATCCTTAAACCTTAGAAACCAAGGTCGCTTTCCCTATAGAGCCCACGCTACATAGGCTCGTTTGTTTTCTTATTACTTTAAAACAATGTTTGCAATTTTGTTTTTACATTATGTGTGCTCCTCGAACGCAGATACAAAATTCTGTGCCCGAACCTCCTCAAAGAGCCAATTACACCAGAGAAAGCTACTCAGAAAATTCTCGAACATACCGGCTTGGATTCAGAGTCTTTCAGGCTCGGAAAGACTAAGGTAGAGATTAATATGCATGCGTACTCTCGTAATCTGCACTTGCACTAAATGTCTATAGTTCCACCCTGTCTCTTCATTATGTTTTGTATATAAAAATAACACTTTTCTTTTCAAACTAACCATTTAAGTATTTTTCAACATTTGACTGGATGTTATTTTGTGAATTTAAAAGGAGAATTTTTTATATGACATCCATTCTGTATGCACATTGATTTAACACAAAATTGATGAGCAGGTATTCTTCCGCGCCGGTGTCCTGGGTCAGATGGAAGAGTTGCGTGACGACAGGTTGTCCAAGATTGTGTCTTGGATGCAGGCCTACATTCGTGGTTACTTGTCGCGCAAAGAGTACAAGAAGTTGCAAGAACAGAGGTAAACTTTCCTAGCCTGTCATTGTGTTTACGATGTATATATCTTTTGATGAACATTGACAAATATGGGTTTCTAACTCAGGGTGGCCCTCCAAGTTGTCCAGCGCAACTTGCGCAAGTACTTGCAGCTCCGCACCTGGCCATGGTGGAAGTTGTGGCAGAAGGTCAAGCCCCTCCTCAACGTCACTCGCATCGAGGATGAGATCGCGGTAAGCACCTCTCAACTTTGTCGTATGACTAATGATCATACATTCTGACCCAATAAATTCCAACACTTTTAGAGCACATGATTCAGGGAAACACAAATAGACTCGACCGCGCCCACCTGGCGGTTACGCGACACCGCACCACCTGCCGTATCCATTTCTGGATCCCGCCCCCCACTCGCTGCGCTCGCCGTGCGCTTTTTCCATACTCAATGTATTACGTGCGGGGGCGATAAGCGCGCCCGCTGGAAAACTCCAGCGATGCTCAGTAGCGGATCGGTCGGCGGCGCGCGCACCACCCTTCCTTACACAACGAACGATCCGAATAATTACATTCCTAGTTTTAGTTCATGGTGTGATCGATTAATTAACGATGGCCGTAAATCACGTGTCGGTATGGGACGGTGTGGATAAAAGTGAGGACCGTTTACAGAAACTGGAGGAGAAGGCACAAAAGGCACAGGAGGCGTTCGAGAAGGAAGAGAAGCTTCGTAAGGAAGTCGAGGCCCTCAATTCCAAGCTGCTCGAGGAGAAGGCCAACCTGTTGGCTAGCCTCGAAGGAGAGAAGGGCTCTCTTTCTGAGACCCAGGAGCGCGCCAACAAGCTCCAGGCTCAGAAGGCCGACCTCGAAAACCAACTCAGAGTAAGTAATTATGAACATTTCAAGTTTCTTGATTTAACATTTAACATTGAATTTAAGAATTACTTAATTTATTAAATAATCGTGAATATTATATTACCTTATATGAAACTGAGTTCGATTGACATACATTTCACTTACACTTATAAACGTAGCGTTTATAAGAGTTATAACAAAATGGTGACAAAGGACCAGTAAACCATTTATTTAAACAAAAAGTTTAAACCGTTTATAAATATTGTTATAATTTTTGTTTATATCCAAATAAGTTTGGATGAATCAACTTACGAATATGCTAACCGGTGTTTAGCTTTACGTGGTTCTTTAAATAAACACAAGATTGTTTATTCAAAAAACAGTTCCGTGAAGTTTGAAAATAACTTGCCTTCGATGTGCACATTTTTATTGCCATTTTTACTGTTTTTCTATCCTGCAGACAAAAAGCAGACACTATAAAATGCTGATTAATTGTAATCGGAAAATAATTTTACGGTTATTTTTTGTGTAGGATACCCAAGACCGTCTTACACAGGAAGAGGATGCCCGCAATCAACTCTTCCAAGCCAAAAAGAAGTTGGAACAGGAAGTTTCTGGTCTTAAGAAGGACATTGAAGACCTCGAGCTGTCTGTCCAGAAGTCTGAACAGGATAAGGCCACCAAGGACCACCAGATCCGCAACTTGAATGATGAGATCGCCCACCAAGACGAGCTCATTAACAAGCTGAACAAGGAGAAGAAACTCCAAGGCGAATCGAACCAGAAGACATCTGAGGAGCTCCAGGCTGCTGAGGACAAGGTTAACCACCTCAACAAGGTTAAGCAGAAGCTCGAACAAACCCTTGATGAGCTTGAGGACTCCTTGGAGCGTGAGAAGAAACTGCGCGCTGACGTTGAGAAGCAGAGGAGGAAGGTTGAGGGAGACCTCAAGCTTACACAGGAGGCAGTTGCTGACCTCGAACGCAACAAGAAGGAACTCGAACAAACCATCCAACGCAAGGACAAGGAAATCTCATCTCTCACCGCCAAGCTCGAGGACGAACAATCGCTGGTCAGCAAGCTCCAGAAACAGATCAAGGAATTGCAGGCTCGCATCGAAGAGCTGGAAGAAGAAGTCGAATCAGAGCGACAGGCACGCGCTAAGGCTGAGAAACAACGTGCTGATCTCGCTCGCGAACTCGAGGAGCTTGGTGAGCGTCTTGAAGAAGCCGGTGGCGCCACCTCTGCTCAGATCGAGCTCAACAAGAAGCGTGAAGCTGAGCTTAGCAAGCTTCGTCGCGACTTGGAAGAGGCTAACATCCAGCACGAGTCTACCCTTGCCAACCTTCGCAAGAAGCACAACGATGCCGTTGCTGAGATGGGTGAGCAGCTCGACCAGCTCAACAAGCTCAAGGCTAAGTAAGTTATAGTAATTTTTATTAAAAAAAATAATATAACAGTAAAAGCAAAGGAAGTTAACTATTCGTAGCATTGAAAGAGCGTACGGGACCAAAGTATAGATATATGATAAGTAGAGTTTCAGAAAAAAACGGTTTTTGCGGTTTAAATGTTCATTGAATTGTTGCAATTCAGGGCGGAACATGACCGTGCCTCTTGCTACAACGAGCTTAACAACACACGAGCGGCAATTGATCAAGTCGCAAGGGAGAAGGTAACATGTCGGCCATAATGGCATGGGTACCGCCTGAGTTGAATTTTGCATGGTGTCTCCTTTTATGTACTGGACAACATCACTACACCACGACATTCACGACGTATTCGTTACTTGTCTCATGTCTAGGGTCTTGCGACTGGATTGGTAAAGAGTTTTACTTATTTCTTTTGTTCTATTCCATCATTCAGGGCTGAGAAAGAGCGCTCTCAATACTTTAGCGAAGTCAATGACCTTCGTGCCGGTCTCGACCACTTGTCCAACGAAAAGGTATTAATAAATAAAAGATAGAATTGTTGGCATCACCAGACGCTGGATATTGCTTCGCAGCTTTTCTAAAATATCGAAGAACTAAAACTGTTCAAATAGAAAACATATGTAAACACATAAGCCATATCACTGTACCAAATAATATTCCCTATTAACTATTAACTTTGTTCCATCAGAGATACAGCATGGAAGCTAAAACTGCTATAAAAATAAGTGTGTTAAGTATTGACTATTAAATAATAACCGAAAACTGATTAAATAATTTGCATGTTTTATTTTTTTAATTAAAGAAGATCTATCATTTATGGTAAGCCATGTTATATATAATATAAATAACAAGTCCATTTTGTTTTTTATACCACATCATTAGATCTTAATATACGGGTATCATTTTAAAAATTTGTACCATTTCGGATACTAATTGATTATTTGTAATAGGCTGCCCAAGAGAAGATCGTCAAGCAACTGCAACACAACCTTAACGAGGTCCAGAACAAGGCTGATGAGGCCAACCGCACCCTTAATGACCTGGACGCTGCCAAGAAGAAGTTGTCCATTGAGAACTCCGACCTGCTCCGCCAACTGGAGGAGGCTGAGTCCCAAGTGTCGCAGCTGTCTAAGATCAAGGTGTCGCTCACTACTCAACTTGAGGACACCAAGAGGCTCGCTGACGAGGAAGCCAGGGTACGTATTTAAGAAATTGAACAAGTACTTGCTAATTGTAGTAATAAACATATCTAAGGCTATATTTCTTTTAACAGGAACGCGCGACGCTTCTTGGCAAGTTCCGCAATCTGGAACACGACCTTGACAACATCCGCGAACAGGTTGAAGAGGAAGCCGAAGGCAAAGCTGATCTGCAAAGACAGCTTTCCAAGGCCAATGCTGAGGCTCAATTGTGGCGTTCCAAGTACGAGTCCGAGGGTGTTGCCCGTTCCGAAGAACTCGAAGAGGCCAAGCGTAAGCTCCAAGCTCGCCTTGCCGAGGCTGAGGAGACCATCGAGTCTCTCAACCAGAAGGTTGTTGCTCTCGAAAAGACCAAGCAGCGCCTTGCCACTGAAGTCGAGGACTTGCAGCTCGAGGTTGACCGCGCCACAGCCATCGCTAACGCCGCTGAAAAGAAACAGAAGGCCTTTGATAAAATCATTGGCGAATGGAAACTCAAGGTTGACGACCTTGCGGCTGAACTCGACGCTAGCCAGAAGGAATGCCGTAACTACTCCACCGAACTTTTCCGCCTCAAGGGTGCATACGAAGAAGGCCAAGAGCAGCTTGAAGCTGTCCGCCGCGAGAACAAGAACCTCGCTGATGAAGTTAAGGACTTACTTGACCAGATTGGAGAAGGTGGCCGCAACATTCACGAGATCGAGAAGGCCAGGAAGCGCTTGGAAGCCGAGAAGGACGAACTCCAAGCCGCTCTTGAAGAGGCTGAAGCCGCTCTTGAACAAGAAGAAAACAAGGTCCTGCGTGCTCAGCTTGAGCTCTCACAAGTCAGACAGGAGATCGACAGGAGGATCCAGGAGAAGGAAGAGGAGTTTGAAAACACTCGCAAAAACCACCAGCGCGCGCTCGACTCCATGCAAGCTTCCCTTGAAGCCGAAGCTAAGGGTAAGGCTGAGGCCCTGCGCATGAAGAAGAAGCTCGAAGCTGACATCAATGAACTTGAAATCGCTCTTGACCACGCCAACAAAGCTAACGCTGAAGCACAGAAGAACATCAAACGCTACCAGCAACAAATCAAGGATCTCCAGGCCGCCCTGGAAGAAGAACAGCGTGCTCGTGATGATGCTCGTGAACAACTTGGAATCTCTGAACGCCGTGCTAATGCTCTGCAGAACGAGCTCGAAGAATCCAGGACTCTTCTGGAACAAGCTGACCGCGCTCGTCGCCAGGCTGAACAGGAATTGGGTGATGCCCACGAACAGCTTAATGAGCTGTCTGCACAAAGTGCTTCCCTTTCTGCTGCCAAGAGGAAACTTGAGTCTGAATTGCAAACCCTCCACTCTGACCTGGATGAGCTCCTCAATGAGGCTAAGAACTCTGAGGAGAAGGCGAAGAAGGCCATGGTTGATGCTGCCAGGCTTGCCGATGAACTTCGTGCTGAACAAGAACATGCCCAGACCCAGGAGAAACTGCGCAAGGCTCTTGAGCAACAGATCAAGGAACTTCAAGTCAGATTGGACGAAGCCGAGGCCAACGCACTTAAAGGAGGCAAGAAGGCCATCCAGAAACTTGAACAGAGAGTCCGCGAACTCGAGAACGAGCTTGATGGTGAACAGAGGAGACACGCTGATGCACAGAAGAATCTCCGCAAGAGCGAGAGGCGTATCAAGGAGCTCAGCTTCCAGGCTGAGGAGGACCGCAAGAACCACGAGCGCATGCAGGACCTCGTCGACAAACTGCAACAGAAGATCAAGACCTACAAGAGGCAGATCGAAGAAGCAGAAGAAATTGCCGCTCTTAACTTGGCTAAATTCCGTAAGGCTCAGCAGGAGTTGGAGGAGGCCGAGGAAAGGGCCGACCTTGCTGAACAGGCTATCAGCAAATTCCGTGGCAAGGGACGCGCAGGATCTACCGCAAGAGGAGTCAGCCCGGCGGTGAGTACTTTTTGTTAACTAGTAAACACATTAATTGTCTAATAACATTTTCAGTATTGGAAATTCAACTGCAAAATAAATATAACTTAAAGCTGCAAAAAATGCATAATTTATGAAATTCTTCAGATCAAATCAATAAAATTTATTTTCTTGTTTAGGCGTCCATTAAAGGGCGTCCCTAGATCAACACAGGAATTTATGTAAGTCACCAGAGTTGTTGAACCTTATAGCACCCTAGACAGTGCTGACCCTAACCAAAGCCAAGAAGCGAAAAACTGATTTCTAAATTGTGTTTTACCCAGTTTACGTAAATTATTATTGGCTAAAAAGCTCACGTTTTCCTTCTTGTCTCCGTAAGCTACCTAAGGTGCCTGAATAGAGCAGAAGCTTTTTTTTAATTCCTATAAGAATGTTAAGGGAAAATAATACATTGAGTCCCACGGATGCCTTCAACTCTCCCTTATTTATAACGTGACTGTGTTGACTCCTAAGGCACGTGGCATGGTTCCTGCATGCTTTGTAATAATGTGTTTTGGTGAATTTTCATCGTTTTCTTATGTTTTCAGCCCCAACGTTCGCGCCCCGCCCTCGACGGTTTCGGCACCTTCCCACCAAGGTTCGATCTGGCGCCCGAAAGCGATTTCTAAACGTTCCAAACAACTCAAAAAACGGACTGTACAGATTTTTCGTTGAATTGTAACTAAATTTGTTATATGCATAATTGTAAACGTGTTACGAGAGCGTGAAACGAGAATCTGTAAATTATACCAATACCTTTTTTTGTAACGCCAAAAAATACATTTAGAATCTTAATCTTTTTACGGAAGGCTATTTTGTAATTTGTTGATATTTATTACTATTTACGATAATTTATTACCGTGGAGTATGTATCGTTCGGGGAGAAGGGGCGGAGTGCGCGTGCGCTGTGCCGCGAGCTCAGAGACACGCCCCCCACCCCCGCACCGGCGCCACGCGCGCACTTTACCCCTCTCCCCTCTGACGTCCAATAAAGCGATATCGTTGTCATAAAACATTATCTGGAAGTTTTTATTTTTTTAACCTTACCCACCTATAGTTTTTACATTTCATTTACACAGTGCACCAGGCTCACACGCAAGTGATATTAATTAAAGATAACACACAAAAGTGTCGTTACACACAAAATTGTTAGTCGTAGGAGTAATTAACGACAACTTTTAATTAAATCTAATTAAATTCATCTATATTACTAGGTAGGTATGGTCGCGGGAGGTTGTTAACTACGCGCAGCGCAGGACCGATCACCTGAAGGCCTATGATTCATAATAATATAACTTAAACTAGAAGGGTTAGAAACAAGTTAGAGCAGCCCGTAATAATAGCTAGAAGGAAGCTTTTATTACGATCGGTTCAAAACAAACAAGTCACCACAATACTTTATATTTTAATAAACATTTCGAAGAGGTTAAAACATGTCGTGTACTACTAACACGCAATTAAGTTTTCGCTGTTTGTGACTCCAACAGTAAGTTATAATAGTTTTGACATATTCAACACGTAATGATCGTGTTATGATCAAAACGCACCTAATATTCTCCCGGGTCATTCCTTTCGCTATTTGTAAATATGGTTGGTTCAAGTACAAAGCTTCTGAACTTGGAAATGTGGATCTACACACATTTGTTTCGTATTTCTGTTCTTATAATATTCATACTTCTACAG
>DWIC01000022.1:0-20717 GCA_018248135.1 Battus belus
TATATATATATATATATATGTAGAAAAAAGTAAAAACTTTAATATTTCAGAAAAAGAATACTGAAGCAGCCTCTCGTTGCATTTAACCATTGCTACGCAAATTTATACTGTCGTATACGAGCAGTGTCCGTTATCGATTACAAAATTCGTTAATTTACTTCAAATTTATTCAAAAATAAAGCGTTTTCTCTATTGGAATGCGACAGACCATTCACTACTGGCAGTACAAAGTCTATCGAAAGTTCTAGTACATAAAAAAATGAATTTTTAACGTAAAAGATGGCATGTAATTAAAGCTATTGAAAAGATATATTAAAAATTATTAACACAAATTATTCCGATAATATTATAAACCCTAACCATTACACATTTCATTTTTAATTAAATACAGTTTTTTTTTAATCTAGGAATGATAAATTGGAGTTAAATTATTATTATGTTTTTTTTAATAAAAAATATAATTCCAAAACATCTTCAACCCACCTGTCCACGACCATCGCCGCAAATTTCCAATCACTAATTAGTTCCGCCTCCTCGTCGGCTTTCTTCATTCTTGCTGTTATGAACTGCAACTCCCTCAGAATTAGATGGAGTTCGCGGTGGTGGCTGCCGAGACCTCCCCCCACATCCTCCATTGTGGAGGGGCGGACGAACGACCGCCGGAAGTCCGTTCGGAATATTGAACACCTGGATTAACAAAGCCACTCTCGTTATCGATTTTAGCTTCTGCATAACTTTATTTTATTTTTATTTCCACGACCATGTTGATCTTTCTCATATCGTACCGTTTTCTGATTTATACATATTAATTTAATTTAAAATTGTTTTCAAACTAATAACGGTATCACAAATATGCATGAAAATCATTTACAATATTTTAGAAAAATTTTTAAAACACATAATACGTTTAAAAGCTATTCTCTATTGAGATAACTTCAGACCTACTTTTCAATAATATATTGTAAGCGTGCCAGTCACTCTATTTTTTTATTAAAAAATATTATGTTGTAGTTATTTATAATGGATGAATAAGTTTGAATTAAGAATTTAAACATTATAAATAAGACTAATGTAATTCACTTTATGGATACAACGCGGATTGGATCACGAGATGTATTTTACGTCGTATTACTTGTGATTCTGTTTAGTGAGATTTAACTGATTATAGATTTTTTAAACTTTAATTTACGTATAATTTTACCCTGGCCCTAAGTTTCCAGTGGAAGCCGTGCTGTTAGGAGGTGGCGGCGCATGTCGAAAGTCGTCATCAATGTCCAGCACGTTGGCCAGCAGTGACTTCGAAGACCTCTCCTTCAGCTCCAGTTCTCTCATCCTGTTGGTCATCATTATCGTCTTTCTTGTTATCTTCTTCCCTGGTCTCGACATCCGCAGTATCCACGGCAGCCATTGCAGAAATACAGTCTTAATCTGAAAGAAGTCTTTCATTGCGTCATCTTTTTTTCCGTTTATTATTTCATGATGCCTTTTGCAATTTTTAGATGCTAGGTCTCAATATCCTGGTTTGATAAATATTCTTGCGAATTCACCAGGTCTAGGTTGATGAATAATAATAATTACTATCATAATCTATTTTAAGCCAAGGTAATTAATTACAGCGACGAACAACCATTAAACTTTTTCGCAAGACCAAATTAATAGTTCTGTATTTAAGTGTTTATACTTCTGCCTTTTACACAAAGAAACTAATAAGGATGCTATAAACCCTCTATTGCTGATCAAAGTTAAAACTTAAGAACAACCATCCGTTTCCTACCACGAGTCCTTTTTTTACTTATTTTTTTTTATTATGGAAAAAAATTATAAATTTACCCAGGAATTTAAAATATTTCTGAAAATGCAATGACTGTTGAAATCTGTTTGGCAAAGATTGGCAAGTCAAAGTGGCATTTAGCGGGCAAGCGCGCAGAAAAGATGACCACGAATGCCTTAAGTTTCTCGTGTGGAGGCCTCAAACTGTTGATAACTTATGTTGTGGATAAAATAAATAAATAAAGTTACTCACCCATTGAGGCATTTCGTGTATGTCCGCTGTCCTATGATGGTAATTTAGAACGACGACCGTCAACACGACAGATGACGCCACCATGAACATTATGCAGTTGAAATAAGTTCCTGTCACCGAAAACAAATCGCTGTACCATTGAGGCTGAACAAGGCTTTACATTATAAGAACTAATTCAGTTTCATATTTAATAAGGTATGATTTAACAAACCATTATTTACATACAAACATACATCAAATAACTGATTTTCGATTCACATTAAACTTAACCTTAAAAACAAAGGAGAAAATTAGGTAAAAATATGCATTAACTTTCTTTGATTCTAAATTTATTTAATTTTCAAATTTATTCGCATAAGTTAAATTAACATTAAAGGCTAATTCATGCAAGACGTTCAACAAACATGCAATTTTATATTACAATTTAAAAACGATATAAGAGATTGTTATAAAATTGATAATAATTAAAAATGTAAAATAAGTATGTCAAAAACATTTGAAACAGCATGCAGTTAGAATATTAAATGATTATTCGAATTGTCTTTCCTTGATATGTTTTTCTATGTTAAATATACTTAAGAATATCTCCGACAATTCGTAAATTCGTGTTTTAATTTATAAAAAATCCAAATTGAATTGGAGGAGACAGTTTTAACATTACCAAAGGAACAGAGGCGTACAAAGTAGATAAAGCCACGTTCCTTTGACAACTTGGATGTAATTAAATTTTACTTTATACTAAAATCATTATAGTATTACAGACAGACCGGATAAAGTAGCAAGGTCCGATGTTCACGAGATACTTGGAGACTGGACCCTTTCTACCCGCGTCCACTTTGATGATAACAATCGTAGATTAACTTTAACATGTCGTTTAAAACATCTATAAGCGTAACCAGCCCTAAATAGCATTAAACCCAATTGCAAATTTAGGAGAGTTGTGCTTTAAAAATTTAAATTAATTTCTTTTATTTAATAATTTCATGCTTATAACACGACGTCACTAATCATAGATTAACTTATGTTTAATTAGAACAATTGACAGAGGGATAAAGAAAGTAAACAACGGCACAATTCTAAGAGAAGAAGGGACAGAGAGCTGGCTGAAGGCAGAAGGAGGAGAAAGAATTATTTTAATACATTACAAGAGCATTAGTATCGAACGGCTATAGAGGGAGTAATATCGAGAAACATTTACAATTCAGAGCGAATATGTGAAGCTTTCAATAGCTTTGAGTGCAATACTTCTATGTATTGTGTATATAGCTTACGAAGAACTGTCGAAGCACAGAAATTCATAAGACATGAGTCTTTTAAATGCAATTGTATAAAATTTCAATACATAATCTATGCTCTCTTTTTCAAATCATTCAAGCAGAAATTGGAGTTAATTAAAAATATTTTTATAAGATTTCACTATATTGGCTTGAGGAATATTTTTTATTATAAAAATACAACGAATAAGCGATTTCATTTAAGAGTCATAAATAATATCCCTCGTACGCCACCCACTAAATTCGCTTTAGAACAGGCTATTCAAATCTTTATTATTTATTGTTTTCATTTTTATTTCTAGACATTTTCCCAGCGAACGTTTCTCACCTATTAGGGGGATCGCCTCTGAGGTTTTTGTGATAACGTGTCCCACCAATAGAGAGAAAACCGTTTGCGAGAGGAGTATTGTTACACCTGTAAACATTAACATCACATTCTATAAAAACCAGACAGTTCTAATCAACTGTGACCAGACCGTATGGAGTATTCGTCGATGATACTACGCAATATTGGACAGAGAAGACAAAACCTGTTGGTGTGCAGAGTCGGTACGGGGCTCGAGAGAAAACAAACGAAATAAAACGGAGTAACCATGCAGACACTACTTTATAATTTTAACACATTTCTATTATTTATCATCATATTTACGCGGTTTATTTTATTTATTATGAACAGTTTTATTTTTACACCAACCACCCTCCAAGTATCTAGGACATCGCGTAACAGAATCAACAAGAAATATGACTTAGATATAAACAAAAAAAAGCATTAACACTCAAATTAAAAATAACACATACTTTGCACCATGGAATCGACTCCGTGTTCGATGGTACCGGTGAAGTAGAAGAAAACGGTTGCGAAACATCAAAAGTGCGAGATACCGTGAACTTACCTTCATGCTTCCATGAATTTTAAAAAATATATTGCGGATTTGTATACGTGAAACACATGCCATGCCTGATATAACTGACATATAAGGTTCGTACGGTTAAAACTAATTTTTTAATTCATTCGAATTAAAGGGATTGGTTAATTTAGTGTTGTCATTAATACATCAATCGATGCAAATATTGAGTACATTTACATATAAAAAGAACCACGACATCGATTCCAAGATTCATGTCTAAAACGATGGGATATATATTTTGATAATGATGTAATTAAAAATGTAAATAATGGTGTAAGTTATGTGTTACTTTTGAATTTTGAAATATTTATTCAAGCTATTTATCTGGTAGGGTTGTTAATATACTTAATTTACTCCTTGTAATGTTTTAAAATAAGTTTATATTGGATACAAAAAACTAAAACAGTATAAAGATGAAATAAATAGGTGGTGGTTGAACTGAAAGTAAATGGGATATAGTGGGAATGGTACATGGTCAGGTCTGGATAGTGGTAGTGTACCTAACAAGGGGATTGCGTCGGAGACCTGCGGCAGGGTCTCGGCAACCAAGTTGAGGAACACCGTCAGCGATAAAAGGATAGTGACGCCTGAAACCAAACACAGTGTTAAACCTATTCAACCCTAAAAGACCCCGTAATTAATCGTGAATCTTGGCGTCCAACACAACTCTCCGTTCTTTAACGATAATTACTTGTAGTTAGATTTTACAACATGAGTACTAATGAGTCCAAACCAGCAATCACTTACCCATGTTTCACTATAACAAATGCGCAGGGAGGATAAAGGTTTTAACTAAAGACAAACAGTGTGAACATACTCTATTAACAATCTATTTGGAACGCACGATGCTTGGTCGCATTGAAAATTGCCTCTGAAAGGTTTAGCACATAAAAGATGACAACAATCAGATAGTAAAACATCAAAATAATCGGCCCAAGGTAGCTTCCTTGCGGCACACCTATTTAACTATGGAAATAACGTGCACATGTTTCACTTTCATCTTAAAGTACCTATAAGAGGAATGGCGTCCGATGTCGTAGGCATTTTTTCCGCTACCAGGTTGAGAAAAACAGTTAACGATAATAATATCGTTACACCTGTTGGCACAGATAAAAAAGAAATCAAGTAGCAATTATACGCGACGTTTTCTGTTTAATTATTCATTTTACGTCACTTTATTTGATGTGATCAATGCCTTTTCTATGCGAATGATTATTAATTTTAATGTAAACATAATTATATATGGTCGATTGATCAAAACGTTAAGGGGTTACTGAATTATCATCAAAAAGCTTTCAAGCTTTAACACCAATTTCCAAACAACCTGTATGAAGTGATTACTTTAAAACTATTCGAATTTGACAGGCCAATAAGTTGACGCATGACTAAGTGTGCAGGGATAAATAATAAATTTATTCGATCAATCAAAACATAATGAGCAGATGTGTTGGAAAATAACGAGCGGTAAGAGTAGATTCCCAATTGAGAATATTTCTTTATTTAATTAATTCATTTGATACCCAAATTTGTTTTTTTCTTTACAAACGGCGCATTATCAGACGGATTTTCACCTTTACGGCGAAGTAATTAATATTAAACATATAGTAAATTATAATGTAACATTACGTTCTTTATTATTTTCTGAACCATTTTAGATAGGGTGTATCTAATAATATATATTAATGGACAACAAGTGATACATTCTGCTGTTAAAGTGTTTACACTTATATTAGGAGACTTCAAACTAATGTAATTTCTGTAGAATTTTACTTAACTGTTTAATTTTTACGGCACCGGCATTAAAAATTAGATGGCCAAAGGTTTTTATAACGAAGGTATATATAGTTTTGATTAGAAATAAAAAGTTTTTAATAAAGTCGTGTGAATTTAATTAAAGAAAGCGACATAACTTTCCGATCCCCTGTTATATTATATAATCGATTAATAAAAAACAACGTATTTAACGACTTCCATAAAACATGTGGGTACCATATAAAACGAGCTAGATGTAGAAATTTTATTTATGCGAGCATCAGATACGGTATTTGAAATTCTAAAGCACATTTCCATTAAAGAGTAACTTCGAGGAGGAATTGCTCCGATTTAGCATGAAAAGATCGAAAGCCGGTGATATGCAAAGTGGAAATGTGTAGCCGAGTGAGTTTTCAGCATCTAAAATTTAATATCATAGCAGATTCAACCCGAGCGTTAAATTATATTTTCACTTCCATTTCAAATGAATAAAAATTTTATATATAATAATATTAGCCGCGAGACTTTAAAAAAAACAAATCCGTTTTTTACTACACTTACTTTCATTTTACAATATGATTGGTTATAAGTGTAAAAGCTTAAAACAACAAAATTATCACTCTTAAATATGAAACATCAATTTATTTTTTCAATCATCTAGATTCTTGATGAGAACCGGGAGTCTCTTATAGCTTCATCCTTACTGAGCCCACGGAGCGGTGGTGTCCATGGATTAGCTATTTTTTAAGTAAAACATATATTAAATGACAGCAATTAAGTTATAGCAAGAAATAAAAAAAAACATCTTTAAAGCTTTTATACCTACAATCAATCACTGTGTATAATATTGTTAGGGGTTATACTTAACAACAATTGCATCAAATAAGTTAGTTAAAAATTAAAACTTAATCATATAAACAGATTGTTATCTTTTTAAGAAAAGTGTGTTAAGAAACTTGTATTAATTAAAATTAATCAATGTGTAAATTATGAGAATTATTAATAAATGTTTAAACAGTAAGAAATAACTGACCGAGGGTTAGTTTCTCTCCGGAGTCCGGCGGCAAGGTGAATCCGAGAAGAGCCATGGATGATATCAGAACACACGGAACGATCAGGTTAAAGAAGTAATACAATGTTCTTCTTCTAATCATTATTGTGAAGGTGACATCGACATATGGCTCCGGACAGCAAGCATAAGTTATCGTATTCTTCTTTCCAGGCATCCCTGAAATAGGTGAACACGTTAATGCAGGTGAAGGTAACTTAAAAGACCTCTTATTTGTTCCTTCTTCGAAGAGACCGAAAGCCAGGAGTCATGAAATATGAGAAACTATTTAAAATTTAATATCTGTATCGATAGCCCCTTCGCTAGGTGGACCGGGAGTCGTTGAGAGCGGGCTGTGCAAGACCGGTGATCCTGTCGATATTAGGGGAGGCCTATTCCTTGCTGTGGAAGTCCATCAGCTGATATAGTGACATAATCAAGGCATCTGACAAATTCAAATTCGCATAAGTGATAATAATTTAAATAAAACATATTGTAGATGTAGTGGCCAGTAACACAGACAGCGTTCTTCCGTGAACGCTATTTCAGTTATTTCAAAGATATGTACATAAAATTTTGTTTCCAAAACTAGTATAAAATTACACAGTCTATTATTCAAATTATGATAAAAACAAATTAATATACATACCTATTAGATACCATTCTCCGTTTGTTATGAAATCGGATAAATCACCTCCAGATTCATCTTTGAGTACCAGGTCCAACTGTCAGATTCAATCAAATTGTATATCTTATATATTATCAGAAATAAATATGTTTTGTTATATCTATATATAAACATGCTAAGTAACGCTACGTCTAATTAATTTTTTATAATTTTTTAATACAATTTCTGCGTGGATTTTATTATTAAGCAAGAATGTAAGATGAATACTACATTTTTCATCTGATGATTTTTTTCCGTCTAAATTCATGCTTCATTTAAAGTTGAAATATGAAGACAGCACAAAAAGAATGTTAGGTACATTCAAAGCACTAACAAACGAAAGGTATTTTGTTTGTAAATATATTTACGTCTTACTGAAATAGCACAAAGACGAGAAATGAAAATTGAAATCTATGTTAATTACATAAATACCGTAAAAATCTACGCTATCAAATAAAATTGATTCACGTAATTATATACAAGAAAAACTTCGGATGAAAAGGAAAATTAGTTGAAAATGGTGAGATGGTTTTTATTTATAAACATGCATCAATAAAACAAGCGAACACTACATTTAAGGCACAAAATAAATTTATGACGCAAAGCCAAGAAAAAAATCATTTCCGGAAATCCGAATTTTGCTAGAATATCAAAACAATTTGACAGTATACATTTTACAATCAATACTTTTAAAGTAAAGTGACTTCTCTTAATGATTAATATCAATTAAATAAATTGATAGGTAATGCAATTTTTTCGTTAATTAATTATCAAAAATTAAGTTATTGAATTCTACGCTCGTTCAAAAGAGACTTTATTAGGTAGAGCTTTTTAGAAAAAATTCTACATTATCATAAATCTCACTATGTATTACTATATAAATTAATCATTACCAATCAAGTTTGATTTAAATAAATTCGTAATTGACGTTTTCATATTTATTAAACAAAAAAAATTTTTTGACTTTTGAAAACCAATTTTTGTCCAGGCTTTACAATCTATAATGAAAATTACATCAACTTATACTATGTATTAATAAAGAAATATCTTAATTTAAATTTCGATGCTTATCATTATAAAAAAACCAGAATGGTAATCCTC
This sequence comes from Battus belus, assembly GCA_018248135.1. Taxonomy (NCBI): domain Eukaryota; kingdom Metazoa; phylum Arthropoda; class Insecta; order Lepidoptera; family Papilionidae; genus Battus; species Battus belus. The sequence continues at coordinate 8,774 of DWIC01000022.1, forward strand.
TCTAACTTAGTAGTGTTGAAGTGGAAATTGTATTTGCTCCATGCAAAATAGTACATACAAAACTTTTGGGATGAATATATCCTTTTGGTTTCTCACATGGTTCCCTTATTCTTTAACCTAGCCTCCCATTTCACCCCATATGAATTGTAATGTTCTGGACAAGTATCAAGACAAATATGTATAATTTAATCGAAAAGACTAGTTTAAAAGCTATGAGCTTATTATTTAAACTTTCGTTAAAATTATTAACAGCTCGTTGAATTATTATCTATATTTGAAAACTGTATTATAAAATTCCTGAATGATTAACAAAATTGTACGCTTAATAAATAAGTTTTGTATACATTGAATCTTTCAAAGCAAGTTCTATTTAAACTTATTTGCTTTTTTTTTGTTTACTTTTAGAATAAGCGCCTTGGTAAAGATTCAGAGGTTATGAAAGTTTAAATAGAAAGTGGAATCTAACCAAGAGGCTTTACCTGATTGCCATCATAGGTCCAACTACCGAACTTCATATCACAATGTTGGTCGTCGAAGGGGAACCACGTGATGTCTATCTTGCATGTGCTCTTGAAAATGCCCGGGGGTACATACAGGCAACTGCCGTTGCTTCTGACCACCACGTTCGTCTGGTACATCCCGTCAAAACCCTCGTCAGCACTACATTAATGAGAAAACCGGCACATCCATCATCATGATAACACATACCTCGACAGAAATTCAAACATTGTTAAAATCTTCTCTTGAAGACTACGTCGTTAACGATACAATGATACGTCACTTAAAGATATTTGAGAATACCATCTCAAATTTGATTCAAATATACTTTAAACAATATTAAATTAAGATTTTATTAAATTGAAAACATGTCATTGAAATAAATCCATTATTATCTAGACGTTTCTCCGCCAGATGACCAATGTATACAATTCATCGATCTTCATTCTGTGAATTCAATTAAATTTTCTTTTGAATTATCTCTCTAGCTTTACCCTGTACTGAAATAAATCGGCGAACGGCCTACGAATTAGGCAAATCCGCAAAATCCTATCAAATCGTAAATAAATTTAAAAGCTTTCTTCGATCAATTGAAACTGTTTACTAATCCTTATAATTGAATAAAATAAAAATTAAACAGGATCTATTTACTAAATTAAAAATGAAACATTTCTTTTATCTGTATGTTTATTCGTTATTAAATTAAAACAAAGCGAGATAATGAAATATAGACTATAGTAACAGATTCGTGTGGAGATTGTAGACGTGATTTTTATTAAAAATAAAGAAATTATTGTTTTAAATTATACATTTATGTATATTTTATTGAGTGAATAAAGCAGAAATAAAGGTTGATCGCTTTAAGTAGAATATTTATAATGTTTTAGTAGTGCTTAGGTTTTATCTGGGACGGTTTTTTAATCAGTGCAACCAATGGTAAATGTCGTCAATTGAACAGTGACTGTAAACCAACTGAATTCGACCATCAATCAACATTATTTACCATTAATAACAACAGATGTCATCCCTTCGCTTTCACAGATACGAATATGACAGTTGTTTTTTTTAGAGATAAAAAGAAACAATTGTTTATATTTCAATAGAATTCTATCTGAAAAGCGAAACGATGATTGTGGCAATTCAAATCAGCGGCAAGCATACCATGTATTATTATTTATGTATGTGGCAACACCGAGTAGGAAATGTCATATTTTAACTGTAGGCAACTGTCACATACCACGTGAATTGGAAGCGCCGGTTGTCTATAATCTCCTACTGTGTTGTCACATTGATTGTAAAAATGGGCGTTTATTTTATTTTAGAAAATATTTATAGTTTTAATAATAGCAAAACATGTTAAGGACACATTCGTTAATTGTCATTTAACGTTCATGCAAAACATTATACGGTAATGATAAAGCGTGCATTACTAAAATCTGAAACTAGAGTGCGAAATGGAAAGAATTTAATTAAAAGTTTGTTGTATTTCATAACATATTTTAGGCTTTCCTTTTCTTGATTTTAAATCTAAAACTAAAAATAAATATCAAAATAACTCTTATTATGGCATTCAATAGTTTTTGATCGAGATGCGTTTTGTTCGTTGTTTTATCAACCATTGTCCAATTGCATTAAAACAGATCAACTGTAGAGACTGAGTTTCTAGCAGGCTCATTTCAGCACATCTGCATTTAGAGCCAATGGTAAATTACTTCTTATAATGTTAAAATTGTTAATAATTAATGCATATCAATAGGAGCCTTGCACATAGCATGTGTGATGCTTGGTAAAGAAAATCTGAAACCTTGGTTTGCTGAATTGAATGTTGACATGGATAAGGTATAAGGCACTTTTTTAGCTTTTATCATTTACTATTAATTTTAAAGTATTTTTATTGTGTTTTTCTTTTTGAGTAACAATTATTTTGAACCCAAGCGTTTTCTAATTTGTATTCTTTAGATTATGCGCACATTGAATTGACTAATTAATTTTTTCTACAATTATTTAAATTAATTAATTAGAGTAAATTTATTAAACTAAGTTAATTAATTAAATTAATTTTTTAAAATTAAAATAATTAATTTAATTAAATCAAATTCTATTAATTATTACAATAATTAGAATGCCTTTTCCCTTGCAATAATTCGTTGGTTATTTAAATTATATAGTATATATAATTATTAACAGTTCGGTTATTCAAAACAATACTCATTATAAACTCATTGGCACTTGTTTTCAGACCACAAATATTAGCAAGCAGAATAATTATGCGGGTTAACCTTTAGCTAAAATGTAGTTGAAACAGTTTGACATTGTACATACATATATAAATATGCACCTGTAAATATAAAAAAGTGTATATTTGCATACAGAGAGGTGTTAAAATCGTAATAACATTAATGCTTTTGTTTGACATGTGTCTGTTTGCACTCATTCTGACCTGATTATAATCGTTCGAATCGGGTTGGTAAAAACATTTTTTTCTAATGATCATTAAGAAAAAAATGTTTGACATTTTTATATAAATGCAGTCATTTATACAACTTCGATACTCTACTTATGAAAATAAAAACTTAAATACTTTTGCAGCTGAAAATAGCACAGTGAAGTACTCGGACTCGTTAACTTAAGCCTAAGCTTTGCACGACCCATCTAGGGGTTATTTTTATTATAATTATGCCGTAATCGTGTCACTCGGTAAAAAATTTATACAATAAATAACAAAGTAGTGAATCACTATTGAAGTTTTATTTGTCACAATAAAGGTAAGTAGGGATAGTTCGTTAGCATGAATAAAAACATTGAGGTACGTGTTAATTAATTTGGTTTGCTTAAACCAGAATAAATGTTTTTGTTTTTGATATTAGTATAGTATTCTAGATATACAGCTCTGAATCGTGGTCGATTTGCGCAACGGATTTGAAAATAATTGAAGCATTTAAAATATGGGGTTCAAGAAAAATAGTACATACAGGAAGGTGCACCAATAAGTCCATCTTTGACCAGCTTAATATTCCAACCAGATTCTTCACAATATGCTAAGTTCTGAGTAATTTTGCCAATATTTCCCGCATACAGCCCGTTATCTCCGGTTAAAGTACTGTTTGTAGGGAAATTTGTGGGTAAAAAACCAAGCGGGCGATCAATAACTGAACTCACCATTACTACCGCACAGAGGATAAGAAACATACTTTCTTATCCTCTGTGCGGTAGTAATGGTGAGTTCAGTTATTCAGAAACAGCCAGTCATCGATTCCGTCAAGGCGTTTCAAAATACATTTTCAATAACCTAGTTTTTCGCATTCGTTGATTTCTTCAGTTGAAATGCGACGGGGTTATAAGTTCTGGTTGTATAAAATTTATAAGGTCAGCTAGATATTGATGCAATCAATCAATGACAATGTCAATGTCAGTTTCGATCTAAATGATACATAATCTATTCCTAATGTTAAGTTACAAAATGGCCGCTGTCGCCTAAGCGGGACCGCTTTTGGGCACCTTCGATTCAGCTTACAAAATACAAATTGTACAATCGATGCAAAATGAAGGCTAACTTGACCAAACTTAAAAAAAAATACATTTTACATTTTCAGAATGTTTATAAAACCTTAAATATTTTTATTACATAGAGAATAAATTCAGCGTTGTATTTGTTCGGGATCTTAAATTACAATCGTTATCAAACCAATATAATACTTTAGTAATTGTCCCTCGTTAGAAAGTCAAGTTTACAGTGACCAGTCGAAGGCTTAATTTCAGACACACCTATCAGAAACAATTTTGTTACGGGACGTAATTAGGCTGGAAAATAATGATTCATGTGCACTTTTTGATTATAAATATATTGTTAGTCATAAAAAACTCGTAGGTGGTTTTAAGCATTATACTATATCAATTTTTTAAGAGAAGTTTTTTTATAATTCAAAACATGCACACTTACATCGATTTGACAACAAAAATATACTATTATCATACAATACAGTACATAGTTTTACCATACACATTTCACTGAACTTTCGTTCGCATTCTATGGTTACGTAGCTAAGTACTTTGTACGATATCGTTATATATATCCTAAAGTAATCATTTCAATTGATAAAATAATTAGAATTGTTTGATATTGACATTGAAAATATATTTAAATTAAAAACATGTCTACTTCAAAGTTGACTGGCAGAAAAAAAAGCAAGTTACATTTCAGGAACGAGAAACTAATATTAAAACTAAAAATATATTTATTATTATATCATGTAGTCATATAAATAAATTAAAAAAACGTAAATCCTATATAACGTGCATGTCAAATGTTTATGTAATTGAACATATGAATACTCCTATGCGATGGATATTGTGACACTAGGCCACAGCTCATGAGCCATGAAGAAAACTATGCCCGGAATTTCTTTATGAAATCTTATCAAGAACGATCAGAGCATCAGTCTAAAGAAAGTAATATAACCGACATAGTCCTGGGGTCCATATGCAAGGGGAAGTGGCAGTGAGCTCAGGGTAAGTCTACCTGTACAGACGGCTTTGTTAAGATCGTTGGAATGCCCTGGATTCAGCTCATTTCAACCAGTAAATCTATAAGGAAAGCCCGTGTTCAATAGTGGAATTTCTATGGAAATTATGATAATGAATGTTTTTAATAATGAATTATATTTATAAGAGATACAGACGACGTCTGGGCATTGGCAGCCCTGCGACAGAGGGCATGTGATCGAGTGTTGTTCGAGTTTTTATCGCTGATTCATTAGTATGAGAGTGTCTTTGTTGCAGACTGGCGGCGCCCTAACGCAGCCTACACTACGCGCCGTATTCAACGTGAAAATTGATTTGAGATGAAAGGCTTTCAGCCCATTGTGCTGCGCCAGTCAAATTAAAGACAAATTGCACGTCCAATATACAAACACTGTAATATTTCCAATCAGAACTTTCATAATTATAAACTTTTGTACGCAAATAAATTTCGCATCATTATTACTCCCTTGATTATGTTCAGATTTAAAATAAAAACATTTTTATTCGAAATACAAGGGTATTTGGTTAACGGTTTGAACTTGTTATCGTAAATCTTGAGTTTAATCTCATAAGAATAACCCCCTGTGTCCTAAATCCAAGTAAGAAAAGAAATATTTGCCGCGCACAATGTTACGCAATTTCTGCCAATCTACAACTGTTTGTATTCCATCGGCTACTGAGGTATCAAGGTTCGGACCTGGTCTAACAGCACAGCGGTCATCCATCCACTTTTCAGTGATCAAAAGGTGTCATAGTCTTTCCTGAGTACCAAAAAACTCGAACTCCGTTTTGTGCATATAAAACACAAATTATTCTTTTATATCTCATATTGCGGACACAAATGAAAACATCACTTACGACATTACAACTGGCAGATCTTCAGACCTAAATATTCAACATACCATGCTGGTTTTGTGTGGTAGGGGAGGCTTTAGTCTTAACAGGACAATATTATAACGTCATTTAACGATATCACATTACCAATTTTATTAAAACAATACATATTTTAACTATAGGTTTTTTTTGTGATTCTGTATAACATACTTGACACAGTTTAGCATGTTTAAGGTAACTTTTGTACGTTGAATTTTCAATACAAAACGTACGAATCGAGCACAAAATCCAATTTTGAGAAGGGACGTAAATGCTTCGTAAAGCCTGTGGAGTGCAGAACTTTTCCTAACAGAACCGGTGCGAAACAAACCTAATTTACTGAAAGGGTAAACAACAGTCTATAAAACATTGAAAATTAGATATCGACATACGTTTCTTTACAAAGAACTCCATTCAATCACAAAGTGAAAACTAAATTGTTCTTTTTTATAAATTTACGCTTCTAAGTTTGACGGTAGGTATTAAAAGTAGGGTAATCGCAAGATTTGCGTACAATATAACTCATTAAAAATTTTAACAAAAAACTAAATTAAACTGAATTACATGTTTATAGATGCCATGAGTCTCTAAAATATGGATGTTGCTAAAATAAATAAAAAAATTAAAAAATTTTTTGCTTATCTGTATTCGGTGTTTTCGACTTTTATAGGTACATACTGAAACTATTTGTGTAGAATAAAAATTTTAAAAAATATAGAGAAGTCCATTCTTTATTCGAATTGTAGAAGATGTTAAATGAACTTAATAATAAAAATATCTTACCTTAGCGTGTTCTTGCTGCGCCAGAAGTTGCTCTCTAACCATCTGCAGTTGCAGTATCATTTCCGATAGCTGTCGTTCTTTCTCCAGCACACTCTCACCGGCGAGCGCTTGCAGAGCGGCTGCGTCTAAAACGCCTCGTCTCTCACTACAAGAAAAAAAAGTTATTAACATTACATCTAATGCCAGTTTATTTAATGGCAGAATTTAAATAATTAAGACATTAAAAATTTATTATTCTAACGTAATGTTTCCAGAAATACTTAGACATTATTTTTTTTTCAATTATTAATAATGCAGGGAAATTTAACGGCTAAGGTAGATGTCACAATTTTTACCAATGGTATCGCTTTTTGTATAATGTAATAAGTGTCGAGCTCTAATTGGAATTTAGTTGATTGGGTTGAATGGAAGCAACAGTTAATCGCGTGTATTTGTTTCAAGTGGAACACTGGCGAATGAAAGGTGGGATTGATCAATGGCATTGTGAACCAAAGGTTTCAATTGCGGTTGATGGCAAAAACTAATTTTTGTCGAATGTTTTCAGAATTTCCGTTTAACACATGGGCGGAAATGATTTTAAGTACCTTTTAAACCATTTCCGTGTTGTACTGCTTTTTGAAATATGACGAATGGAATGCAACGATGATTGCTATAGATTGAAAAATTATTTATATTATTTATATAGCTCGTGAACATTCTTCGTGAAGATATTGATTTTTCTTTATTAAATCACTCATCACTCGTCACATGTCGATTACAACTGGATTAATCGTTTTAACTCCAAAATATGTATTTACAGTGCTGTCGTGACAGTTTATTGTTCTAAAACTGACATCTTTTTTCATTACGTTTTTAATGACATAATTAAAAAAAAAAGATCTAATATTACAAAAATTAAGATTGTTCTAAATTTACATGAAAGTCAGTGTTACTATATGGCACTCTTTTTGATACATTTTATCCGAAATTAAAGATAAATAAAATTAGGAATTTATTCTTACTTGGTTCTTTTGGTTGATATTGATGATGATCTGGACGAGAGGGCATGATGCTGCAGGTGTAGGTATGGGAGAAGGAACTGATTCCCCAGGTTCAGGAACTTCTGGCTCCGGCATTGGAACCTCAGGTTCAGGAACAGGGATTTCTGGCTCAGGAATAGGGACCTCGGGTTCAGGAACGGGGACTTCGGTGTCAGGTTCAGGAACAGTGATTTCTGGCTCAGGACTAGGGACCTCGGGTTCAGGAAAGGGGACTTCGGTGTCAGGTTCAGGCACAGGTACTTCAGGCTCAGGTTTCGGAACTTCGGGTTCTGGTTCAGGTACAATGGGTTCAGGCTCAGGTTTCGGGACATCGGGTTCCGGCGCAAGAATTTCGGGCTGAGGCATCTCGGCTTCCGGGACTTCAGGTTCGGAACTTCGGGTACCTCAGACTCAGGTATTTCAGGTAAAGGTACTTCGGACTCGGGTACTTCGGCCTCGGGTACTTCGGACTCGGGCACTTCGGACTCGGGTACTTCGGCCTCGGGTACTTTGGATTCGGCCACTTCGGTCTCGGGTACTTCAGATTCAGGAAGTTTGGACTCTTGGTCCGTTTCCTACACAACAATAGTATTTTATAGCATTCTATTATTAATTCAAATTACAGTCGTCGTGTCTATTTCAATAATCACAGTTAATGTACTTAGGATGTGCATGGGATAATGAAGAAAATTCATGGCGATTTTGGACCACGTGTACCTTTTATATCTTATACACTCGTATGAGTGACAAACACAGTTTTTTAAATAAAATCGAAAGACATTATTATTCAGATTTCCCTTTTTTTACTTGCCAATAGAACAACAAAAGTTATTGATAATAATTTTGTAAAGTATACGTACCAAATTTACTTCGGCGTCTTTTGATATTTGGGCCAGTTTCCGTTGAAGGTATGGAAAATATTCGGGATTAGTGCTGGGGTTCTGGATTGCCGCTGTTAGCTCCTGAGCCGTCCAGCTACCGGAACGACCAGCGGCCATCGCCAACAGAGCAGCGATCACAATGAAAATTTTCATTGCTATGTAGCTAAAACAATATTTTAAAATGAAGTCCACGAAGCTTAAATTTACAGCAGTCAATGCAAATTTTATTCCACAATAAAAATCTTAAATTTAGTAGGTGGAAACCTCTTACCTTGCGAAGGAATGATTGATGGTAAATATGCAGTTGCCATGCAGTATATATACACAAAAAATGAGATAAACAACAAAAGCTATCGGGATTATACGTGGATTAACTTTTTACTACCAAAGGAAGTAGCGATAAAACTTTATAACTATGTCGTTAATGATAAATATCCATTAAACAGTAAATGGTTAAAATAAATTAAATGTTATTAATATAAATAATATGTACACAATTTTTTTTTATTTCATAATGGTAGTATTATTATATTATATTATTATATTCTCCAAAGTGTATTGTGCTTAATCTCTTTGTTGACTTTTATTCAATTCCTACTATTTCGTTGTTGGTATTCGGTCTTTTCTAATCTTTTTTTTATTCTTCTTCTGTAGTGTACATCGTACATCTTTATCTTTCTCTATGACAAATATATCTTTCTTGTATAAAATAGTTTGATAATGTTTTCATTTAAAATTGCATTACATAACAAATTAAATAATGACGTAAATTCTTTAAAACAAGAAAACTTGTAGATGATACTAGTAAGACATAGATACTTATATTAATTTTGTCAGCTTCCAAAAGCACAAAACTGTTCTGTATCCCGGATAACATCCGAACATCACTGCATAGAAACGTCTATCCGGACCTACTTTATAATAAAGTCTGTACTTTTTCGCCTGCAGGAACGAAATACATAATTAAAGATGCAATTGTGTTAGCTGCCTTAGAAACTAAATATAACTGCAGTATACTATTAGCTTAAAGCTCCGAGCTTATATTTGCATATTTATTTCACATAATAGTTATTAATAATATTGTTTTACATAATAGTTGCAGAGCCAGCAATTCAACTGTTCTCATTTAAACTGCTCTAATTTTCTCCTATACTATTATTTAGGTATCTAACGAAAATAGTTATGTACTACTTATGGAGCTTGGCATTATCCTAACGTAGGTAAAACAAGTGCACATTTATCGGCTTTCCGTGCACAAGTTATCGGAATTTATTGATCAACAATGAATTCTTGAATGATCGATACAAATTAGTGACGGCCATAACAGATAAGCGATCAAATTCTTATCGATTTTTTATTGTTTCCTTTGATAAGTTTCATTCATTATTAATTTGCGGCGTCGACTTCAAGTCTGTTATTATAACAACATACAAAAGGTAATTATTTCAAAGTTTAATAAACAAGATGAATCTCCGAAGTGGTAGGTTTTTTGTATGGCTTGTTTGAAAATATTAGTTTTGTACCTAAAAATGGCTTTATACATTTTATATTTAAAAATGGGGTTTATAGTAGAAGAGTCGACATTTATGATTATATGTATTTGTAATAAATTTCCAAAAAAAAATATGGGACGGGCAACCTAAAACCCCTATGGGTTTAAAAGGTAGTTTAAATATCATTAAAATCAGTCAAACCGTTTCGGAGGAGTTTTGCTAATTTTGTGGCGCGAGAATTTTAAATATAATATATACATAACGAATCAGAAATGAGATCTCTAGATGAACGAAAGTGGGCAGACAACATTTCGTACAGAACAGACGGCAGGTAGGACGTAGGGTATTTTAAAATAAGTATCTGTCAAAATCTTTCTTTTATTTTTTTTTATAAAATAACAATTTTTTCTCATCAAATTTATTTTCATTCTCATCTTTCTTTTAACATCTACCATTCGTTCTCTTTCTTCACTTATCTTTCATTCCTTCCCACACCCTCCTATCGTCTCACTGTCATCGCCCTCACTCTTGATATTATTATTCATTTTATTAATTTATTTATTTTGTGTCTATCTTGATTTTCTTTATTAATTTTTATGTTTTTTATGTTTTTTTTTTCACTGATTAGCGTTTTTATCACATTTATCTATATTTTTTATTTATAACCGTTTATTAGAGTTTTTATTACATTTTTACAAAAATCCAGAAAGATCTAGTGATACACCTCATTACTTACCAATAAGGCGATGTTATCCTCTCTGCTAGCCGAGACTGGCGTTCCATTCTTGAGAACCCGAAGACGGGAATGGTTTAGGCTTTCGTAGTGGAAACCACGGGCCAGCAAGCGTAACGTACGTCTGACTACGAGGTGGACAAATTACCATGTTAAGGTCATCAGAGGATGCTCGACCGGTTCCTGTCAGTCTATGATACAGTATAATAGTCTGCGTATTACCTAACAACAATCAACAACAACAATTTGTGTAAAGTTGTTACAGGTCTTTAATTTTTCGTGTGGTTTTTTTGAAACAAGTAAGTGTTGTTTATACAGTTTTCATAGGAATTTATCACAATCTGTTACGCCATCTGTGCCGGTCTTCAACATTGTGTTTTGCTTAGGCTACTGTAGACCTGATTAGATCAGCACATAGAATTGCAGCCTCGTGTTCATCGCCAATCCTATGAATTTTTAACTGCAATAGACAAGATTTCAGTAAATCAAAATTATCTGTGTTGATTTTCTCTCCATATTATTACTCAATTAAGAATTTTTTTATAACTGTTTGTTCTATTTTCCTAAGATTACTAAAGTTATGGAGAATTATTGGAAGTCAGAGTTATGATCCGCTCCTTGAATAATAATTAATAATAATAATAATAGCGTAGCAAATAACAATTTTAGGTAACCTGACCTGAGAAAAGTGCACAAGAAAATCAATCGGTTTCTATTATTTATAATTAATTACTAAACAATTTAAATACAATGTTATTAGAAGAAGATATAACTAATAAGTTATATCTTCTCATTTGTGCACTCTTTCCAAAGTGGTTGTAGTTATGCCCCGGTCGTTTCTGGTGACCACGCTGGTTCCGCCACACGCCCCCACGCACCTCGGTGGATTTGCGGATTGGGAGCATTTATTTACAGAATTCTGTGTGCCGATTTTGATTATCTCTAACCATCTTATTTGAAATCACCCACAAGCTCACTTGTGTATATGAATGATATATGTACATACATATATATCTACAGTAGGCAGACACGTGGCTAGAGGGAAGTCCAGGAGGGAAGAAGGACACGTATACATGCACCTTATCTGCCAAGCTTGGCAGGCGGATTGGCTATTGCAATGTGGTTTTATGATACACAGTAGAC
>DWIC01000023.1:0-20517 GCA_018248135.1 Battus belus
ACCGTATCCACTGCCGTGTAGAGTTAGATATATTATAAAAATTGTCTTCATGTACAGTATGTACAGTACATCACATGTATGTATATATATAAGAATATGGGCATAGTTAGTCACCTTGTGTGTAAGCGTATGCGTTTGCAACAAGTGAGCGGCCGGCTGCGACATCACCAGCGGGGTCAGCCCACTGACTACCACGCTACCACCGTCTGCAATTATCAACATTAAGCCTGTATACATTTTAAAGAATCTTCCATGTTTATAGATTTCCCCTAGGACAGAGGTCGGCAACCTTAGGTAAGTAAGTTACACCTAACTTATGAATATTTCCAGGCTCGTTTGAAATTATTAAATCATTAAAATTATTATCATTTAATAATTATCTGTTTAATTATGACCCAAATTTATTTACATTTTCTAAGACCACAGTGTTGTAAATATGTGTACAACTGCGTTATTTTTTTAACTTACTATATAACTAATTATATAATACTAGTATGTATACTTATTATCTAATTATGGTTGTTGAGAAATACATCTTATAAATTAATAAATAGAAATGTTTCTTAAGAATATATAAATTACTTTTTTGTGCAATAAGAAAAATTTTATTGTTCTTTAAAAACTTGTAAATTTTGTTAATTATAATTTATTTCATTCATCTCATTTCTATTCTATTCTATTCTGGTTCTATTCTGGTTGTTCCTGACCTAGAATTAGTCCCAGTAAATCTATTCAGGTTCACCACCGCACTTATCTTTATAAGCTTAAATATACTGAAAATCAATCAGATTTATGACAAAGATTCTGGGAAATGGCGATATTCCCTACCGGTGACTGTTGCTGCATACGTTTGGGTATGAAAACATTGAATTTTCGCTGTTAACAAAGTGAATCTATTTTTAATATCAATTTTTATAACTTAACTCAGATAATAATGTTTACAGGAAGAAACATAGGTTATTTAAAGTTTAATTTTAATAGCTATCAAGTAATGTACCTGAGGAAGCAGGGGGCGGGGACGCTATGCCATTTGCGACATTTTCTTTTGGTATTCTGCTATTGTCAGATGTCACAACCCCTACAAAAAGAAGTATTATTTATTATACCGGTCACAAAGAAATTTCAATAAAAACAATAAAAACGTTTTAGGTGGAATTTAGAAATGCAACATCTACATATATTTCACTAATTAAGTGTTGAAGGATACCTTACACACGAACATATGTCCTAATAAAAAATCACTCACTAGATGTCGCTAATTACTGATTCAGTCACTCGACTGCCATTGAAACAATAAATTTTATTTAATTTCTACAATATCTTTTTATTGTAATTATAAAACAATATTTGAACTAACCAACCATACATTTAAACACCGAAATCGATTCCGGAATACTTGTATTTCTTCCACTTCTTGTTTATAGTATAAAATTGGAACAACTTGTCTTGTCTTTCATTTTTCGGTAAATACGGTTACCATCAAGAGAACAGAGGATTGGCTTTACCGGGCCAGTAGGTCTAAAAAACTAACAACACAACTAACAGTTAAGCCTGTAGTCCCATCGACCGAGTAGAACTCGCTCAATAATTAAACCATGCCTCACCATCATTTCACAGCAATCACAATAGATATTTTCACTACTTTTGTACGTGCTCTTACTGAAGAATCATCTATCTGGGTAAGTTTTTAAAGCGGTATAGCTTGAGAGCCACAATTCCGTAAGCTCAATTCAGAAGTAAGAAATTCAGCAAAAAAAAATTAAACAATTCAGCTGTACAAAAACTTTATAGAATTACCGTTGGTATGAACAGGCGCTTGCAGAACTCGCAAACCGCCACCAGCGGACAGAAGTTGTAAGGCCGCTGGACCTACCACGAGGCCGCCGCTGCCGACCACCTGGAATATTCAACATTCATATCACAGTCTATATCCTTTATTTTTTCAAAGGAATCACAGATATTATGATTATTCCAATACGAATGTGTATTCTTGCGTTTAAAAATATTATGAGCAAAGTTAGGAATGGCTGACATTATTAATAAAAAGATACTTATATTGTTAGGAATACGTTAATCACACAATAAATACAAAGTAGGAAATTATTCCAGATTTAAAAGTATATTTGGCTTTAGAATCGCAAGAAAGTAACCGAAAATATTTTATAAAACAGATTATATTGACTTCTTAAATTAAAAAATATAAAAACGGTGTTTCAAACTGAAATTGACGACAGTAACGAACTTGCATACGTCGTAAGAATAATTAACAACAGATGGCGTTACTTGTCAATGTTATTACTAAAATTATTGCCATCTTTTGTATTACAAAATACACCTACTAATCATAGTTTCAAACGTGATAATTACAATTAATTTTAAAATTAATATAAGTTACCTGTGAAATAGGTAAATGTATTTGAGCGGGATGCACCAACGTTGTGCTAAGTGTGTTGGTAACACTATTTTCTATGATCTGCCCATTCTGAAAAGTGTGAAAAAACACTAATTACTTTTAAACTTTTGAAAAAAAATGAACTAATATATGAATAATATTTAATTATTTAATACATATATTTAATAGTCCCAAAACCATTAACCAATTAAATGGTTAAAAATTGTGTGTAAAAAAGTAAAAGTGTTTCCAAAAGAATTGAATTAGATTCTTTTGGAAACACTTGCCAATTATTATTAGAATGTAATTATTTATGCTTTAAATTAACATTGTAGGCAATTTTATTTTTTAAAGTAAATGGAATGTATCGTGGTTCATTTTAAATACTTTAGTAAAAGAATATTACCTGCGTAGTAGATTCGGCTGGTGCAAGGGTGGTTAAAGTTAATGTGTTGTGCCTGTTACCATATGAAGTTCTTACGACCTGGAAAAATTATGGAAAAATTTTAAGTAAAAAATGTATACGAATTAATTAATTATAAATACATTAATAATTTATTTAAGTTAGCAATTAAATATTTGTAAGGTGGCAAATAATTATGTAAAGTACAGAACATCTGGAATCTAAACAATAACCAAATTGAGCCTCCGACTTATTGTTCTTTAGTAACAAAAGAAAATACCTAAATAAAAAAAAACAATTAAGAGTCTCTCAGATGGAGGCACTAAGTTCAGGTAGGTAAAATTAATTAAATAATCCTAATTCTAATCCGAGATTAGGTCAGCTCTAATTTCTAACGTAGTACTAGGCGAGCATACCTGCGAAGTGGTAGGCGTGATTTGTATCGGCAGCGTGCGCAACTTCGTACTCAAGTTCAAGCTGCGGGGGGGTGACGAATCCATTTGAGACACGGATCGCGGCGGAGATGAAGTTATCTGTTCAAAGAGGGAATATTTCATTGTTCAATTTTATTACTTAATAATATCGATTATTTAAAATTAAATAGTAAACAATAATACTTACACTAATAGGTATTCCTAAAACTTGACCGTTTACACTAGCATCCTCATCAACATCATCTGAAATTAATATTTTTCATTAAAATATATGTTTGTAAATTAAATGTAAATCATATGACAGCGTGACCGCGTTATAAAATAACTAAATTATTAAAAACAAGTTCCTGTAAACTCATTTTTTCATTATTTGTAAGTTGAAAAAAAAACTTTTAAGGATAGACGAACATTTTAAGTTTATTTGGAGACACAACCGCTAGAATCGCCTGGGCGTTCGGATGTCAAGACAATTTTACTCTGTGTAAGAGAATCTTTCGAAACTGTATTATAATGAATATTTGTTTGTAGTCACTATTTGGTATAGGGATAAAACTTTAAAGGGGCGAATGTAGTTTTTTCAAAAATCTGCATCAAGACAATCCGTGAAGTTTTACGTAAAACAGGTCTTACGGAAATTTCTTAGGGTTTAATATACCTTATATATACAGACGTTATAACAAATGCATATAGTTTTCCAGCACAACTTAATGGGAGCAATTTTGAAAGAAGGAAATTTAATTAATCATTTTTTAAAGACAACATTAAAACTATTTGAATTTACTAACAATATGTTACTCAAAAAAAATATTAAATTATATTAAATTAATTAACATTAAAGAATTTTTCTCTAAAATTCCAAGGGCAAATTTTTTAGATTAAGGTTTATTTATCTACTAGAATCTCAAAACACTTGTAGTTTTTGGTAACATGAAAAAATCATTGTAAACAAATAAAAGAACCTAAATTATTCAATTATATTAATTAATGTAGGATTTTTTATACTAAAAAATTTATCCGCAATCAAAGCTTAATAATTTCGATTGAATGTACCAGGAGCGCATAAGCGGTATGAAGGGCAACGTACCAATATTACGAGGCCGAGCGGTTGCTCGTACGGAAACCTCTCGCCTTAAAGCGGCCAGCCGCTGTTGTGCGGCGATCTTTTCGCGAGCTAATCTCTCCATCTCATGTTCGCATTCGCGCTCCTTGCGACGCAGTACCTGTGAACAAAAACAACATTCAAAATATAAACAATAATCATTTAACAATATCTACATATCTTTTTTGTAACAAATTACCATTCTAAACATTACAAGTCCATATTTGTTATATTCCCTTTCTAAGATTGTTTAACGATGGTATATAATTGCTAAGAGCTGACAAATATTAACGTGACTTCTAATATGTTTGTATTATCTTTATTAGTATTTTTAGATATATCCATGAACTGTAACAAAGATTGAATTATTGTAAAAATAAATAGTCATTGGGTTAAGTATTACACTGGACAATAAATTGTTTGTTTCCCCTGCATAGTATAGTGTCCATGACACATTAAAATAATTTTTGCATAAAAGGGTTGGATAACGGCATTCATGCATCGCGCTCAAGAATCACTACATAATAAACATCAAGTCGTGAGTTACGCTTTACATATCAAATGTAATACGACCTAGTATTAAATGCGACCTCTTAAAACCTATTGTGATTGTAATGTATCAAAATTAAATAGTTAACATATTCCAATAGTAAACATATTGGTAATTATATAATTTTATTATTCAGATTATAAAATCCCAATACATAATGATATTACATGTTGACCATGTTTTTTTTTATACAATTAAAGTAACTGGTAACTTTCTAATTAGCTAATATTAAATTGGATGATTCAACCGTCAATTTTCAATCGTCCCTACATGAATAAATATATTTTTTTGATTCTTGATGTTGTTGTTGCTGCCAACCCGGAGGTTCTTACAGCTTCGTCTAACCTGAGTCCACGGAGCGGTGGGGTCCGTGGACTAGCTAAAACCACAACGACGACATGCACTTCGGAGACGCCGGCTAAAGAGTTCAGATCGACCAACCGATCAGAGTTCAATCATGTATCCGTTAGAGTATTTTCTAAGATAAGATTGGGGACGGCACACACGGCGTGGACCACTCGGCAATTTATGGGAGGATCCGGATCCTCCCTCTGATCGCCCACGCTGTTCGCGAATTAAAAAGCGGAAGGCCGCCCCAGATTACGGTTCCTATTGTGAGGTGCCTGTAGGTGTCGTCGCGTTCTTATATATCGAACGCGGTGTATGATCTGGAGAGTCGGGCGTAAAGTGGTTTAAAGATATTTTACAAAATAAAATTACCTGAATATAGCGTATGGCGGAGCCTAAGATTGACAGGTTAGAAGTCTTTTTGTCATCAGGTGTTGTAGGTAGCTGCCTCTTCAGTAGCTCGAAGCACTCCTTGAGATGGGCACGTCGGTTCTTCTCCAGCTTGTTATGCACTTCACGAGTGCCGGCACGTGGCGCGCTGCCACTGCTGCCACTACCACTGCTACTAACCGATGGCGGGGAAGGAATTTGAGGAGGGCTGTTTGGGGAAAACAAAAACCTTTAGTAGCTTACAACTAATAATTTGTTTATAAATCGACAAGTTCGTCTGATGTTGAGTAATGCGGAATTATTAAAACCAATACCGAGTTTATTTTAACAAAATATCATAATTTGAGCAGTAGGAGGGGGAGGTTCCACTGCTGAATGTAGGCCTCCGTCATAGATTTTAAATAAAATCTGTTGGTTCATCTAGCGTAAAGATATAACATATTAATTTTTGACTTAATACAATTACAGAAAAACTTCTTGAAAAAAATATTACTTCATTATCATCAACTAATCTATTATGTAATTATTATTTAGAGATATAATTACTTATTTCAATTAAACATTGTAAAACCACGCGTTATATTTAATGTATATAAGACAACACAAATTTAACAATTAATGAACATAAATACAAATCCCCACCAAAAGCTTATGAGCGTAATGCAAATGATGACACCTCCATAGGCATAGGACGCGGCGCATTAATGATGTATGCAGCGACAAGGCCCGATCTGTCGGACGATGCATAATAACGTCGGACAGATTGCATTAATATTCAATACGCTTTTGTTAATATCCAAACCTTGACAGCAATTGGATGAAAATAAACGCAAACAAGATGCCCAGTAGGTGTCAGGACGGTAGGCAAGGATAAATTTATTATTCCATTATGACCCCTTTACATTCCTTTTCATATTGTTAACATTCTAGATCGATCTAATCAATTCAAAATTATGGATGAAAGTCACTAATGTGACAAAGACGCCTAGAATTATTATTTTTTTATTTTAAAATCATGCAATTTCAACTCTTATATACAAATAAAATATTTGATTTTAGTTTAAATGTAGTGATGAAAATTATGAAAATTATTTAATTTAAAAAAAACGAATTTTTTGTAATTTGGCTTTAACGTTACACAATACAAATAAAAATAAACCATGCCAACAAAACTTCGCAATTCCCCCAGCTGTTTCGAATACGGCAAATACCAGGAGATCATAAACTTGTAGAGCTTACCCATGACTGTTACTCGTAGTGCGCGGCCTGGAATGTTCTTGTACAAAGTCGAGAAGCGGCGCGGAGGGAGGCACGACGGTTGCGAGCAATGGGTCGGGCGCGACGGCGGGGACCGCGGGGTGAGCGGACACGACGGGGGGCACGACGGCGGGCACTGGCGTCGTGGCTCGCACCACGCCGTTGCTGCGCGCCGTCACCGACACTCCGGTTACAACTCGCACGGATACAGGCGATTTGGGCTCCTCCTCTGTAAACAAAGACGGCATCACAACACAACGGCTTTTACAAACGGCTTTACAAACCAACGACGTTCACTAATCGCATCTATGTCAATAATTTGCGATTGAGCTCCCTCGCACTCGCATTAAACGTGGTCAGCACTTGTCAAAGCCGTGTCAACCGCTCGTCCGCGGCTGCAATCCCTGGCGGTAAAGTACCAGGCGACCATAAAACGGCAGCCGTTCATAATAGCCACTGAATGAAATAGGTATATAATAAAGAGAGAGAAGGGAAAACCATTTGTATAACAATTCTCTAATAATGAACCTTAAGTATTCACATTAAGACTTAATATTACATACCCGCAAGTATTCAAGCACGTTAGCCTTATGAGCGAGACAATTCATAAACACGAGGTTTAAAAAGAGACAGCAAAGGAGGCGTGTCCTAGGTTTAGCAATGAGATGACGTCACAGCGTTCACTTTACAATTTTACGTTAAAGTTACATCTAAAATCAGCTGCTCCATAAAATCCACCGGCGGGAGCAAAAATTTTATTTATAATAGTGAATGACTGCCAATATCGACTTTATAACTTATTTTATACAGATGTTAAACCCAAACATTCATATCTAAACTTATACAATATATTAAATCGGAAACCTAGACTCGCCTGCAAAAGACATATGTATTTTAATAAAATTACAATTTGATCCAAATGTAACAAATTTATGTTTTGAATTCTCCCAGGCACAAAAATGTCTGGCTTTTAAAGTGTTTGGAGGTTATTTCAAATATGCAATTAAAATATTGCTTTGCATATTTTATTGAATATGATTATTAACGTTTTATTGTAAGATACACTGACATTTACATTCATATTGGAGATTATTATTATTGCAATTAAGGTTCATATTTGTTCAAAACAAAACTTCACATCTAAGGTTTTACAACGATTGATTTTTTTAATTGTTTTGTAGGCGTAGAATATGCAAAAGTGTCTATAATAACACAAAAGAACATTCAAACATTATTTTATACTACTTGCCGCTTCAAGCTCAATCAATTCAATATATTTCGCGGTGAATGAAAAACAACCAACGATTAGCATTTGAAAGGAGTAAAACAAAAATAATAAGAGAACATGATATCGGTGGTAAAAGAGAATAATTCATGTTTTGGTATAAATTATACTAAATCTCAAAGTGATTTAGTTACTAGGCTAGTCAACCCGTGACATTGACTAACATCGACATCTATACAAATGCTTATATTATTATTGGGTTTCTGATAAAGATCGGTTTTAAAGTATCTTGTTGTACAAATAATTTACTTGGCAAATTTTTTTTTTTATTTTAATACTTTTTTCAATAGCTAATTACAACGCCTAACGCTTTTGGCAGTTCGGTAAGAAATATCCGTTCTATAAAAATGAAAACAGAAAGCTACAGAATCCGATAATTAACTAGTTAAGAGTGACAGACAGTTAATAAAAAAACACTAATGTGTATCTAATTACCTATTTCATTACTTATTGTATATATAGATAGATAGAAGAGGTTTGATATGTATAATATATACCTCTTCTAAGATAAATCTTATAGAGTAAAATGAAAAAGAAAACAAAGTAAATGAAGCAAAGGTACACGAGCTGTCTGACGCACGCTACCAGGACAACATAACTCGAAAAGTTTGTTATGCAACAGGGGTGGGTCGCTACGTGCGTCACGAGTTTGCGGGGGTTTAGCCTGAAAACTACTGACCTGCGCAAATTGGCAGTAGCTTTTCGTTACAGTTCGATGAAATCAATTCATGTATTTACGAACTTTTTTTTCTATTTATTAGAAGATTATTATCAAATCAATACCGGCTATTAAATTGTCTTTTTGTATGAAGATCGCGACGTTAAGCCATTCTTACGTTTCTATGATTAATTTTCTCTGACTACTGGTATGACAAATGAAAAAGTGAGCTGCTCATAGTCGTTATATTTAATACTTAGTAATCCTATATAAATTATTTAATAAATATTTTTTATTATTTATTATTCAGTATCTGGAATTCTAGAAAGTATTTTTAGCTTACATATATTCTCAGAAATTTGTTTTATGTTCCCGCATAAGAAAAAGCTGCAAAAGTTTACCATGAATACTCAACATTAGGAAACAGAATGCGTGGCTGGTTACTTTTCCCAAAGAATCGTAAACGGCTCTTGTGTTGTCATGCTCGCCTGGTAGAATTGCGCATGGCGGCGCGCGTATCCGACAGACGTTTCTTACCAAACGTGTTCGCCCCACCCCTCCCCCCCGAAAGCACGACGCCTGTGTAACTAACTGATAGATAAAACAGTGATTACTGCTGTAGCGATAATTTAGGCATTAAGTACAACCGTTAGCGTTGTAGTTGTAGTTGCTGCTTATACATCGTTATTTAAAATAAAATAACAACTGTAATTATACATTTCTTTGAAAATAATATTTCATCTATGATATATTATTGCAATAATATATAAGTAATTTAATCACTTTTTCACTTAAAATTAACCGCTTCCATTCCTAAGTCGAGGAAGCAATAAATATTTCATTGTTTACCAATGGTTTTTGAGACGGCTCAATTTCTTTAATAAATATTGAATTCAAATGACTGCTTGCTATTTTTGTGTAACGTTGCTAAATTTAATAATCCTCCCTTTATTTATTTTAACGTTCTGTTAACTCTATAGTTGGTATAAATTGATGAAACAATGAGTCAATAAATAGTGTAGTAATATTTCATTTAAGTATAAGAACAAATAAACAAAATTGAATTATTAAAGTTTCATTGAATATTTTGGTTTTTAAATTTATGTTTTCAGAAAACAGTGGAAAATTCGATCATTACATGTGACCGATATGGTAGTCTTAAAATTTTAGGGTTTATAAAGAAATATTATTAATATAAATGAGATTAATATTATTAATAATTAATAATTATTTATAAAAGATGATTGATGTGTCGAGTTAATTCGATGAAAATTTTTATTGTATCGATTGAATGTTCGCTTGCTTTTAGTATGTAGATATATGAACACGTTAATCCGCATTTTTGACAGTTGGAAATAAATGTCATCATGACAAATATTACGTATTTTATTGTAAATTCGTAAGTTCTGGCGAAATTCGCTTAATGCGGGGGACGAGCCGTCGTTGTGAGTATGAGTGGAGGGAGTTCGGGCGCCGGCCGCTGCGTCTACATGTGACAGGGAGAAGTGGGAGGGGGAGTTAAGAAAGTGCGGGAGTGCCTGCGGCGAGGTGAGGAGAGGGGGACGTGGCTCGGCCTGACACGTGACAAGCAGTCACGCGGCCCGAACGCTCCCGAACGAGTTCGATGCAACGACGGCGAGGCGGGAAGGGTCAGACCGCGCCGTATTTTTGCAGCCTTCAGAACCGGCCGGCATGCGCTTTTGTGTTAAACCCGCAGTGCACAAAACTTATTTTAAACGCGGTACGCCAACGTATCGAAATAGTCAAGTGCTCGCGCGTCACCGCGGTCTCGGCGCAGACTCACTACGTTCATTGAATACGAAAATTAACTATACTTGATTGTGACACAATTCAGTCAATTCCCATATCTATACAACTTAATTCATTCAAAAATAAATTTAAAAAAAATTGCAAATGTTTTATGGCTAGAAAATGTTTTGAAAGAACCTACCTACTCTATTATCATAGTTATTACTTTCACCAATCGTCAAACAGTAGAGCGTGAGCCTTATTGATTCTTGATTTGGTACTACACCGGTATGGGCGAACGAGGTTACTTATCAAGTAAAGATTTGCAAACCTTGTTTTAGCGAAACTATATCTATCTAAAAAGTGAGATTGAAATTATTTTGTTGCAAAATCGGAGCAATGCTAAAAACCTATTGATGTTAAATAATTTTATATCCTTTGACACGTATGCGAGCTAACCCTTTGAAGTAACAAATTTAAACCTCAACACAGAATTACAAAGGGTGTCCACGATCGAGTAAAACGTCAGTGATTTTGTGTGGAACAACGCGGCTGTCAGTCAAGACCTACGCCATGTTGGACGGTTTTCGTTCAAAATTTTTATAACCCGCGTGCCTCTATTTATTTAATATCCATTGTTAAGAAGTAATAGTAATGTTATTAAGAACTACTGAAGATGCCAATGATAGAAACTAAAATCAAATTGAATTTTCCAATAAAACATCCTTCGATTTGAAACTACGAGGGTTCCAAACAGGTATTGATCTGAAAAGAGAGCACAACAAACTCACACTGCTTTTCTTGTGGTAACTTTTATAATATCCATAAATATATAATTAAAGAACAGCATTCTCAAGCTCTATTATCACTTAAAAATCATTTACATAGTGTGAATAGAGAAATGTTTTTTTTAACAGTTTTTGGTCAATGAACTTCTTAAATCTCCTACAAGAAAATTTTATCTTGTATCTAACCGATGCCATAGCTATAAATTCTGTTTAATTTTCCAGTCAAAAAATCAAATGATATTTATTCCCGGCATAATTGTTTCGAGGCCAACGTGCCGTGGTGTCCTGTGTCGTTGACACCGTTCCCGAACCTTCTTCCGATTTCATTGCACATACATTATATGCGATTATGAAACGTGACATTCTCACCGCTTCAATGTCCACGCCAACACAGACGTACAATGTTAAAAAAAATTATTCAACACGAAAATTTATTCACGAAGGCCAGACAGGCCAAAGAAATTAAAGTATAAAAATTAACGCTTATATCGTTATGCATTAATTCAAAAAAAATCTCGTGTATATTAATTATTTAACACAATGAGTTAATTTTGTTTATCATTTCAAGTAATTTCTTTTAAATAATGTTTACATTTTATAACTTCTTGTGGTATGTTACGTTAGTTTAAAAATATATTTCGGTGGCAATGACGCAAACGGTACGAGAATTGATAAACAATAGAAAAGCTGGACGATCTTTTGAGATCTATAAAAAATCACATGATTGGTCTGCAAGCGTCTCAAACATTTCTTCGACGATGTTGTACAATATGCTAAATTTTAAAAATAGAATATAGCGTTATAAATAATTTTCACGTTTTGGAACGTGATTTATTTTTCAGCATATTGACTTTGACATAATATCCAAATAAAAAATGTAGACAATAAAAATTTTTTTAAAATAAAATATATATATTAACAATATTTATGAAACAAATGTTTGTACTGTTTAAAGCCTGTTACACAATATTAGAGAAATATAACAGACAAGCGCTTTTCCGTAACTGAGAGAGGTTTGCAGTATTAATTTTTTGCGAGCGACTGTCAAGCAAGTGTCACTCTCAGTCCCCCAGCCGTATCTCTGCGTCAATAACCTTGCGTACAGTAGGTGGGGATTTTTATACGTGCGCCGTTATTATGATACATTTTATCGGTTAACAAATGACAACCACGTGTAAGATACACGGCCTCCGATAAATTCTGCTCTCCTGGTAATAACTCTCTATCCTATGAAATAAATAAAACCTATTTATATTTATTTCTATCGTCGTAAATATATTATTTCTTTATATAAAAAATAAATCCTTTGTAATATGAAATGTTATCAATTAACGTCGAATAAATAGATCAATATACTCTTTAGAGGTCGCTACGTCATAACAAAAGAAATAGTTTGTTAGTGTTATGGATATTAATTTATGCAATACACTCATTATTCCTTTATGGGTAAGATCAATGTAATCAGCCAGAACGCGTCATTGTAAGTATTTACAAGTTGGTTGTGAATACGTAGCCGGACAAACCAACCTTGAATCGCTTCGTGTTTAAAAACAAAAACACGAAGATAACATTATAATTTGTTGCGTATATATCATGTACAAAACATGCCTGATATGATATTTTAAACAGTAACTTTCAGTTACCTTAACATGAGATGCAAAGGGATACGCAGTTAATCTCATAAAAACTATAGACAACAATTACATGTTACGTAAACCCAACTGTCGTCCATCTTTATTGGATAAAAAAGACGTTTGTATTTGCGCATTGGACAGATACACAAACGCCGAAGTTACATAAACACGACTGTGTAAGGATAAATCAATCAAAAGCAATTTCGAAACAACGAATTGTCGAACAACACACAGTCCAACAATCCTTCAAAACCACTTGCATATTTATTACTCCTGTGATTCTTTTAAGCGTTGTATATTCCAAATTGTAGATCATTTATTATTAATCAAAAATACAGTTTTTACTTATATATGTATATATATATATTCAAGTTAGTTGATACGATGAATAAACCGTAAGATAATAATTATGAATACAACGCCTGCACACATCGACCTTCATAAGAAGAACACCTTGATGTCAACGGGCGTTTCCAGACACGAAGACGGAACAAAAAATCCGCAGCACCGTACTTAGTTGCAAAAGAACGAAGAATCAAAAAACTTAACGAATATTTTTTGTGGGGGTTTTTCTATATCGGAACCATTTAGTTTTGTTTTTTTTTATAAATAATATACATTACTATGTATAAAGGAAACAACGGTGTAATTTTTAGTTTCATACTAAGGAAATACTTTCGCCCGGATTGCGAATGGATCTCCATTCGTTGGCGAAATAATAAAAGAGGAAACATGTCAAAGTTATTTATGTTGAAATTGTTACATGAATATTAAAGTAATGGACGTAATGAATTTCTTTAAAATTAAATAACTTACCTAAATACTCCTTAATCCACTTCTTTTTTGGCGGAGGTCTAACTTTTTGATCTTCTTTTGTTTCCTCCTTCTTCACTGGGATAGGTTTGCATGTTGTCGCAGGAGGACTGCCATTCACAGGCACGCGGACGGCAGAAGGCACAGACGATATCACCGACTGCGGGAACCCAAATCCGTTTATCGAATGCCCGTGGGCGTGGAACGGTTTGAAAGTTTTGAGCGTAATTGGAATCGGCTCCACAATGCTTCCGAATTCTGTCTCCCTAGTATTTATAGCGATCGTGTGCAACGTGTCGGCGTAAAACGCTTCGCCCGGAGCTCCCATCGCGGCAAACAGTTCAGATTCAGCATTCGCTCGGTAGCTAGCAGTGACAAAATTCACTTTGGTGGTTTCCATGAGTATACCCATTCTATGGTGAAACAACTTCTCTAGTAATATATTTTAGAAGTCCCCATTGCACTTTATGGCGTCCTTGTCATTTTCATTAATAGTTTTTGTAACTTTTTTCACAAACTTTTTTCTTGTAATGTATTCACTAAGCATTCATTATTATTCCTAATTATTAAAAAAATCACAATGAGCGAGTGCGTTTGCAACGGCCAATTTGTTAAAAGTATGAAGAAATTTTGGTAAGAAACACAAATACAGTTAATTTTGAAATAACTGTACAAGGCTTCTTTGACGAAGTCGCAAATGACGTAGTAGTGTGTTTGACGCAACAAGGTTTAAAAGCCCTACAACAAAAAAAATGTGAAACTTCGATTGAAGCCTTTTTTTAGTACGTTGGCACTGATTACGATGCTTTAGTAAATCCAACCTATATATTAATTTCCACGGTCTCAAACGATACAAATTTAATTTTACATTAGCAACACATTTCTTTACAAAATTTTAAATATTTTTTTTGGAATCGAAAACTAATTTAGTTTGTATTAAATACGTCATTAGCGTAACAGAGATCGAAGTGTGATAAAGACAGCAAAAGTCGGCTAATGTTGAAGGCCAGCGACACCGGCAGTGGCGCTTCGATGCGGGGCGTTCAACAAGTGAAGACAGAGCTGCGAACGCATGGCATGCACGATAGCTCGGCTGCTGGCACGTGCGGTCTTTCCTCCCCCCCACCCATCGACCAGTATGATACACCTCCCACTGTGTCATGATGCCTTAGTAATTCTCTCGATTAAATTGGCAGACATGGTCCACAAAATCTACCTACCGAACTATTAAAAAACTTGTCTCATAAATCTTATCTCAATCTAAATACTAACGATTTAAGATTATTTTTATTGAACTAATAATTTTGAACCGGTTTGACACAAGAACGATTATAACCTTCTTGTATCTAAAACACCGGCTAACACTGACTAACTTTAGTCATTACTGACGCGCCGAATTGGAGCCAAGATCAATTATGTTATATTTAAAAAAAAATACGAAAAAAAACTCGAACAGGTGTTTGTGAGCCAGCACAGAAGTAGGCGACGTTATCGGCGCAGCGATAGAATATACACGTGCTAAGAGCGAGTGCACCAAACAATAGCGTACCAATTGTATAAGCTACGAAGATTCTAGAAATCGTGTGAAACGTACAGATGAATTACTTCTTAGAATTAAAGTTTTAGACAGTGAATTTAACGAAGTTTGGAGATGCCTTTACGTTTGAAATATTATAAACATTACATTAATTTTATAACAGAAAATTTTAGAAACTATGAGGGGGGTTAAGAATAAAAAAATTAAATGAATACTTTAATATTATAAAGGGACAAGTTTAGATAAACATCTAAGTGTACGGTGGAGATGTATGGCGGGGATCGATCATCTCGGGCGCGGAGACTTGGAGGCGCGTTTGATAAAACGTAAACGCATTACGTAAGCGATACGGTGGGCCGACACGTGTACAGCGCCGACTATATTTATATATATTATATAACAACGTAATGCCTAGACGCCATGACTGGTGGGTACGTCTCTGTAATCCGAGATATGCGTTGATTGGATTTGTATCATTTGTTTCGGGTTCTACATAGGAACGGGAAATTTAAAAGACGATATTTTTAACAAAAATCAACGGCGTTATCGATATGACTAATAGGATACTGGAAAACAGAACTACTGATATGTTAAAGATTTGATATATTCAATACAAGTGAATTCATATTCAAGTTATATGAGTATTAGAGACTTATATTATATTGATATTGTCACACAATATGTCACTAAATACATAAATATTGTATATCTTAAAGTTTTATTGCGTCAGTTAATGTTTTTTTTTAAATTGTAATCACCTAGTCATGTGGAATTAGAGTTGCGGACATAATAGTGAAGATGACCTTCAGTTAACATTCATCCCTGATAAGAAAATATCTAGTTTTTGTCACATACAGTGATTTATCAGACTGATATACTCGGGAGGTTATTAATATCGAAAGTAAAAGGAAATGTATTACGAAAAAATTCTGTCATTAGTTGTACAGTAAAACGAAATTATTCCAAAGATATATATAAGAAAAAAATATAAAAATTTCCTGTGTTACTTTATGATATTTGATAACAGCATTACAATCGATATAACACCGCTATAGATATACATGCATAACTTTAATTGTTCAGAATCAAACATTAAGTCGTATTGGAAATTCTATATAAGATTAATAGTGTAATTCATGTAAGTGTTATTAAATTAATTATATTAATTTGTATGTTTTAACAAAGATGTCTCCATAAATAAAAACAGGTTTTAAATGTCTCGATAATTTAAATGGACCGGTTTCCTCGAATGTAAAATATCACAATTTTTGTATTTAGAACCCAATAGAAGATATCAAAGATGATATCATTAAATGCAACTGCAACATTTTGTACTTACACAGAGATTACCATAGAAAGCTTAAAGCTCAATGGACTATCCTTGAATTACGAAAATTATAAACTACATCCATAGATAAATATTATATTTTATAAATAGAAAACAGAAAGATAAATTAAGTTCATATTATAAAAAAATTACACAACGACTGGTTTTGAAATCAATGACAATCAAATTACGTTCCCGGGTTGACCCGGCCGCGAATTGACGTTTTGTTAGTCGCAACATATAGCGTTGTAAAGTTCTAGCGTTTTAGTGTTTTATTTCACTAAACAATACTATATCTATTTATATAATCACAAGAGTTGAATGTTGCTGTGTTTAATATATAAATGGTTATGAAATTGGACTTATAATAACGTTCGTTAATAACGTTTGAAGCTCTCACAAGTACAAAGTTATTCCAAGATTATTAAAGATTTAATGTTTAAAATATATCACCCATATGTTATAATTACTTGTTATAAAGTTTATTTACATTCAAATTTTCAAAATCTATATTAATTTCGAAAAACCATGTGTAACTAGCCTTGAAACAAAATTTTAAGGTTCTATATCGATAAAATACGTGAAAAAGCAATAAAATGAAACTTATGTATTTATAAAAGATGTAAATAAATTGATAAGAACGGAACGGCTGAATGAATGTAAGAGCTAATGAACGAGACAACGTTGAATGAAATAACGAATCTATTTTGATATTATGAATTGCTTTGTGTATATCTTGATTGATAATAATATCTTCATATTCTTTTGACTTGGATTAAAATAAATCGTTTCAACGGGTGAGTAATTTGAGTTTTTTTTTTAGACTCTAAAGTTCAAAGTCTGGTTTTCAAACGCAAATAGCGCGATTTATTTTGAAGACATGCATTTTTTCTGATATTCAACAATTATTGGTAAGAAATATCCACATTTTTATTATATTCTTATTAAGAGACTTGAGTTTTGTCATAACGAGACTAAAGGAAACCTCTACTTCAAGGATAATCTAAAGTTGATTAAAATAAAAACGTACGAGTTTGCTATGAAATCTTTTCAGATCAGGGCGAATTGAAAGCTTTTAAATTGGGAAATACAACTTCGTTCGTTTCTATGAAGTTAGACTTGTTATTATTCCTATGACGTACACAAGTGTATAATAACTATGATATGAATAAGTAAAAGACGCTATGGAGAGACTTTCAAAGAGCATGACTCAACAAGATTCAGAGGTCGTCCAGCTTTGAGATGGACAGGTCAGGTGGAGGAGTTCACAGCATCAAACGGGGAATGTGGAATAAGTTTAATTTTGACATAGCTTAGACGGAAGCTCAACGGACACAAAAGTCCTCGAGGGAACCTCAACTTGAGCTGTCACTTGTCGATTATGTAAGAAGAGAGAAAAACTCTCGACTGAAAATAAGAGAAGGATCGCTTCTGAACGGTGGAAACAAATATATATTAGAAAGAAAAGCCAGACACGATTGGATTATTTAGGCCAATGTAAAGATATGTTGATGGCGCAGCAATTGGTGTAGGAAAACTGACATTTCTTAATTATAGGATCAAGAATGAAATAAGTGGGCCACGTACTGCATACCTAACGGTATTGCACAATTGTGAAGACAAGTGTCATGTTTGCGCAACACCTACAGCGGCCTCTTGTCCACGCGCCGCGACAAATTAACTATTATTGCGAAATTATTCATTTATTTAATTGACATCATATAAAAACACCAAGTAAACTAACAACATCGTAAAGGTTGCCGGAAGTGGTTAGATTCGGGTAGCGCAAGATCGGTCACTGTGGCCATCCTTCCGGCTCTGCTTATACGATACGGTTCTGACTTCAAGACTATACTGGGCTAATAAAATGTCGAAGGATATACAAGCAGACACTATCTTTATTGATATTTACGGATTTTGAGATCATTAGGAGGTAGAGAGCTGAAGGTACTTAATCCTTAACTTCGTTTATGTAACTTAGCTCCAGGGCTCTCTCGGGAACCCCTGCACGCTCGAGCGATTGCGTAGCTCAGTGTGAATTTTGTGTTACAAAATCTATGTACAACCTCCGTTACGGACTGGCTTAACAAGACCGTTTGCGTTGATTTATGGGACATTTTCTTTAATATAAAGACATACTGCGAGCAGGAAATTGACAAAACCGTATTATTAAGTAAATATTGAGGCAATGACGTAACGTATGAAAATAAAAATGCTTCTAATATTTATATCATTAGTAAAATAACTAGATTAAGGACAGGCGATGAGTACGTTTGCATGATATTATTTAAGGCTACGAATGCAAACAGTGCTGACTCATGTGTATAACACACACATACGGTCATTTATTGCCCAATTATTTTATCTATAAATAAAATATTAATATAGTGTGAAATCTATTTAAATAAAAATATACAGTCAAATACCTTTCTAAGCGCAAAATACGAATACAGTAGCGCGATCAATAACCTATTACATATTTTAAAGTTTTCTTTGAGGCTAGAAGGTCATATTGGAAAATATTTGGGAGAACAAAA
This sequence comes from Battus belus, assembly GCA_018248135.1. Classification (NCBI taxonomy): domain Eukaryota; kingdom Metazoa; phylum Arthropoda; class Insecta; order Lepidoptera; family Papilionidae; genus Battus; species Battus belus. Next base: position 19,202 of record DWIC01000023.1, read on the forward strand.
ACTTTTTTTCAACACAAACCACGGAGTCAATTGAAACATTGTACCTAACTGTGAAACATACGTCAGTAGAAACAAAAAAACAGATGTCTTGGGTTGCTAACTCAGCTCAACTGGGGTCACTTTTTCTCGAAAAGTCGAAAGTTCTTATACCAATTTTCTATTATTAATTTTGAAGTATGTAACAACATAATATAAAGCGGATACATTTTAACATAAGATTTTCCTCAAAATAAATTTTAAACTGGCAAATTTTCTCACACGTGTCGAACTGGGTCAAGGATATTGCAATTTACAAAATAACAAGTGTAGTCTGCAGTAGACATGAATGACTCAAGTCACAGCCTCACCTAACCGATGTTGAAGTCTTTGTCTCTGAGTTTAAATGTTGGAGATGTCGTCCGGAAATGAATTAATGATGAACGTGTCAACCATATAACGTAAACATTTTCATAGGCATTTAAATATCAAAAGTTATATATATTAGGTTATATAATACAAATTTTGTTTACTATTATACTGTTTAATACTAGGCACAAGTTATTGCCTGTTGCTGACAAAGATGCCAGAAGTAATGTCTTGATTTTGAAACAATAACGATTACAATATGAAATTTATTATTTGTTTTTTACATACGAAATCTTGCACAATTTCAACAAATAGATCCAAACTTTTTCAACACTTAAGTAAGCATTAAAAATGTTTAAATCGTACCTATAAACATTGGAATTTCATAATGATTATTTTAAAAAATCCTATGTGATTCAAGCGCACCGCAATAATGTGTTAATTAACAATTAATGTCGGAACATAAACTCACCAACCATAAAATCGGAAGCAGGTGCGTTAAACTCTATCAGCTGAATCAGCTGTCTGATGTTACAATAGTATACCTACCCAATGTATGTTACGTAAAAAAATATGTAAAAATTTACTCATCGAGTCAAGGACACGTGAAGGATGAATAGACATTCTAATTAGTCCCCATGGACCTCATTAATTCTGTACTCTCGACCGTAAAGATAAAATTATAGCGAATATGATAGCTTTCATATATATACTCATTGTCTCATAACAAACCAACGTTAACATGTAAACAGGCAAAAGATTTCCTATAATTTTTCCAAATCTCATGTTAGAGTTAGTAAATGAAAGACAAAATTCATTGTTTTATAGTCAAATTAAATAAAATTTTTTTGTCAAAACGTGCTCAGACCTCATACTACATTCAACTCTAACCAACCGTTAAATAAAATATGCTATGTAATGTTGGCGAGTGCTGTTTATTTGAGTTAGCCACTATTTATACGATACAGAGA
>DWIC01000024.1:0-20304 GCA_018248135.1 Battus belus
GATCTGATAGGCTAAGCGGTATATAAGTTAAGGACAGTGTTATATAGTTTAATTCACCAGGTCATTGTAAATATGGTTTTCTAATTTACTGTGACCTGATTGGAAGAGCGATTTAGCGAAGTTGAATGACAAGGATGGTTCTAGAATTAACTATGATTAAAATTGACTAAGCGGCATAGCTGAGTCAAAACGAGTGGTTCTTTTCTTGTAAATATGAACACGACTTTCTAATTTACTATTATCTGATTGCCTCACCAATCAGGTGATTAAGGAATTATCATTATCGAATAACCATTATCTAATTGCCCACCCTAAAAATTAAATTGCCCCCTCAGTGGGGCGTGAGTCCCATGTTTGGAAACACTGATGTAGTTTGTCAAGCTATGCATTTTTCTAAAGTTGATACATTATAGGAACTGAAAGATCGAAAAGAATGTTTAAACCTTGATTAATGGCGGCTGTAAATACAGTATGTGGAGTGTACGAAGCTTCTTGCCAATACCGGCGCCCACTCGAGCTTTCCCATTGACCATTTGTGCCGCGCCATCTCTCTCCGTAATTGCGACTGGCAACAAAAGCTCGCGCGCATTGTGTATCTGCCAGAAATGATTATACACTCGGCGGCGAGGCGATCGAGCCTCTGCTTTTGTTGTGTTCATCATTTTTATACCCGGCGACGAGCTATTGTCTGCTCGAGCAATACAATGCTTTGTTTTACTAAATCCCGCGCCGTGCGTGCCGGGCTCGGCTCGGGTGCAGCTCAGACCTCCTATGCGCCCACCCGTGTTGCCTCCGATGATAGTGAAGGCAGTTATTGAGGGAAGATTAATATGAACTAGTAAAAGTAGTCATAGGTAGATGCGGCGTGGGGAACACCTCTACTGTGTGGACCGACGACATAGTTAACGTCGCAGGCAGTCGCTGGACGCTGGCGCCCATCGATGATAACCACGGTACAAGTAGTTGTTTCAGCACAGAAGACGTTACTCTGTTAGTGGAATTGACAGATTCAAATTCAAAATATCTCATATATATACATAAGGAATGGAATTCAAGAATTTAAAAACTCTAGAATGCTATAAGATTTACTGAATACTATAGTTTTGATTTATTCGAAGATATCTCTTAGAATTCACGTGTCAAATTTTTGAAGACGAAATTTACAATTTTATTATTGTTTCTTGTATGTAAGGTTTGTCTGACATTATTTTTTTTATTTTATAATACTTATACAATTGTTTATACAATATGTTATTAAATGTATAGTGAGAAGCAACCGTCAGAATACCAATTTCTTTAAAAACTCGGAGTGAACGCTACGCGCTCTCGGTTGTTCGCGTTTCGATTTGCGAATGAGTTATTCTCTTTCACCTCGTGCCGTCGGTGCTCTTTGTTTGTACTGCGCTTCGGCGTCATCACTCCGATGTGATTACAAAGCGTAACCCGCATACATTTGCGACGATTCTTTGCCGCTATTGTAGCCCCGCTGCGGTAAGCGATCAAGTCTAGATTCGGTACTCCGGAGCACTGTTCTCTGTATGACAAACGTGTATTGACAGCGAAACTCGAGTTACTCAATGCAGTATACAACCAAAGCAAACAGTTTTTCAATACGATGAAATGTCTATGACATCAAGTCAGATTATAGATGCCCATTGCCAGGCCTCCCAACAATGATCGCCATAATGACCGGTCTTGCGTTGCTCACATCCACATGTCGGTCGTCGCGCCGTGGGTAGGTCCTCTACAAGGTGAACCGACGACATTGTTAAGATAGGGAAAAATGAAAAATGATACAATACGAGAGTGATACAGAAGATAGCCATAGAGCATGGTTACTTAAAATTAGTTATCATTAAGGCCGTATAATTAAAAAAAAATCTTTTGTTATTAACTTATGCAAAGTAACAAGTTGGAATGTAAAGCTATTCGACAACAGATGGCGCTTCTAACCAAAGTGTAACGCGTCAATACAAACGCCATGAATAGTTTAACGCGAGCGGAGTAAGGCTCCCGTTGCGGGACATCATCAGATCGGCCGGAGAGCGAAATGGCGCCTAAAATATTCAGGGCACGGTAACTGCTTTTGTTTGGTGCGGTAATGAACGACGGACCGCCCGGAGAGACCGGCCCGGGCGGGAGGGGGTAGCGTTCTGTAAGGTGTGCTTCATGAAGTGCCGGTAGGTAATTTAGTGAAGCTTGGTTACTGATTTATCTATTTTTATAACAGTAGGGCAAAACATAATACACTTTATTTAAAGAAATAAATTATTTATTATTATAATTCTTGGGTAGGTCACTATTTACATTATTCGATTTGATAATATGATATATACAGTGTTGGAAGAAAAAATCTTTCGAACACAAATCAGTGAAAAAAGTTTTTTTTACCATGGGTTTAAAGACTGTAATTAAATTTCTGTAGCAATTTTAAATTTATTCGTGGAAGAATTAAAATTTTATGTTAAAGCGAGTTGAAATAACAAAACATATTATATATTAATTAGTACAATAGTGTTTTAAGGATGTAGGTAGGACATTAACATCCATGATACTACAGCGTTACACGAAGTGTGTTCATATATTAATATGTTTAATTTAACTTTGCAAGTAGTAAGTTGCGTGATCCCAGAAGTCACCCGACCACCTTCCCCTCCATCAGCTCGCATAAGCTCATCGCGGCCATCATTTATATACATACATCTATACCTCGAGTTGGTAAATTTAACTTGTTACATATTTACTGTGACATCACGCTTTTACTTATTTTAGTTAAGTAATTATTTTCGGCATTAGAAATTTGTATACTAGATTACAAAAGGCGAAGCTGAATATATTTTCGCTTAGAAATAAAAATGTAGTCGTGTTAATTTAACTTAAGAAAGCGACATTACTTTCCGTTCCCCCTAACATAAGTGTTCTCAACGATAAAAGTGATTCGTAAGTTCCACCGCATCAAGTAGTTAAGGGTTATATTCGCGTGTACCGGGCAGCAAGTGGCGCCCATTTGGCATGGGAGGCTGTAGAGTCAATTTACGCACTGGCAATACACTTGGCTGTCTGTGTAGCAAACCTTGTTACTCATGCGTGAGTGTTATATTCACAAAAAAGGTATTTGTATATTTTAACCCGTGTTCCGGTTAGGATTTTCAATGCCTTTCTTCAGGTTCCGTGATTTTGGTAAGCTCCTTTGTGGGAAAGAGACCTGGCTTCATATGCTTTTCAGAACAGGCAGCTTTTGATACACTCGTAGCTTTGTCGTAAGTTGAAAAACATAATTACATAAAAACTTGAAGTCGATTCTAGTTGACATCAAATTGCACTCAGGTATTTATACCTGGAAAATGAAGGTAGGGTTTAAAATTTGGATTCAAGGATTATCACCATCATAATATAGGCCCTGCTCTTAAGATGATCACTCTGGTCTTGCACTATATGCATTCAGCGACTTCCAGCTTCCGCCGCTAGTTTCCCTTGTAAAGGCCGCCTACATACTATTCACGTTTACTCGCCCCGTTAAAAATACAGCAATAATATATTTATAAAATATATTACTAATAAATCGTTTCTCAAATCTGATAGCAACGTTTAGGTAGATTGTTTACTCGTAAGAAGTGATCCCATTTGTAGTTTCACTAATTGTATGAATCAGTAAGTGCCAATTACGATCCCATCTTGGATACGTCGGAAAGTAAATTGATTATCCGATTCCACCATTACGTGTGAGAGGAGTGACGTCACGGGTCGTGTGGGTCGAAAGAAGATGGCCGCAGTGTAGCGTGTAGCGTGTAGCGGCGGTAAACAAACGTTGGCACCCGCGTGCGTCCGGCACCGATTGATGTCTCCACTGCCGCTGTATGTAACATGGAGCTACGAAAACGTTCGTGGAGGCAAACGAATCAAAAGCAAAAACAAATATTTATTTTGGTAAATCTCAGTACAAAAATTTGTGAGGCCCTTCAATATCAGTTCCATATTTTCGGTACAGTTAGTACAATAGTATTTATTGAAAATCTATGCATCTAACATGTATAAATCTATTTATTTGCAACCGGTTTTTTAAATTCTCTTAAAATCATTAGACGATTCTATATGATTCAAATATGTATACAGGCTAAAGATTAGTTTAATGTTGGTTACACAGGGTGTAAACATTTTAAAATGGTGCAAGGGGTTGTAATCTGAATGATTTTTGGATAGGGTGTACTATATCGGTTTAAATTTACTTTACTACCTGCTTCCTATCATCCTGTATCAAATTCCCATTTACGACATTAACGAAGATAACCAAAGTAGCTATAATATATTATAGCTATAACATATAGTCACATGTTAAACTTGATATACTACAGAGGTCCCTCCACAAAGCGCATGGTTTTTCGTAGTTCAGGGAGTAGACATGTCCGGTTAGTGGTCCGGCGCTCGGATTTGCATGCAGTCCCTACTCCACACAAATCACGGTGACAACGGCGTTGGACACAGAGCGTCTGCACCATGTGCACTCGATAGACAATGTCCGAAAGTCCTAGGCTAGCCAGAGGTTACTGACCTTTAACCGACGCCCTCTCACTCAACCGGGTTCGATCGTTACAACAACAACAATGTATTTATTTTAAAATATAACTCGATACTAACGAAATACGAACGAAACAAAATAAAAATGTTAGACAAGTAGTAATAGTTTGAAATTAATGTTTATTTTATAATTTTATATTTGTTCACATCTTTCACCTTCGATTATTTATCAAACTCTCCAGGAGTACATATAATAAGAAAGCACATGGCTAAGATTGAGTTCACCTTTTCCTTTAGCAACTAGACCAAGCATTTGAACTCTGTCTCGTCTAATGTTAAGCGATGACGAGATCTACGATAGTTTACATGCTTGTCTAGGAGAAACCTATTGACTCTTGAGTTATTCATTATATTGACATTACGGGACAAATACTAGATATGTTTGTTAAAATGTTCTCTGCAAAATAACCGACAAAATGTAGTAGATTCTTCTCAGGGCGTGTTTGAAATCTTCGTTTAGCTGAAGGACGTAGATTATTAGAGATTAGATTAGATTAGCTCAAATTATATTTATATAATTTTTATTTTATTTTTTCTGTCTTTCTTTTTTTGATATCCACAAGTGATCACTACGTATGATCCTGAAAGCATGCGTGCCAACCAAGAAGTGCCTTAGCAATAGATGCTAACGCAATTGAGGACGATTGAACGCATGTGGCCTTCCCATGTTCCTTGCCGTTCTTCAACGCATCTCATTTGTAATTCGATGTTGTAAGGATATCCCGAGCATAGCCCACACCATGACTCGTAATGCGACTGTAACCTTGCTGACGAGCCTTCTCAGCCATGTTTGAGTTTATATAGTCTATAAAATGCGCGATATTAAGTCTTAAGGAGAAATAGGAGAGTGGAGAGAAATAAAGACAATGACTTTTATTTTTTATTATTGCGCGTCGTCGTTCCGGCCGGCCATCAGCGGGCACCCTCGTCACCGCTCCGTGCGCCGAATAAATATGCCACCGGCCGCGGGGACTTATGCTAATGAGGGCGTATCTCTCTGTACTGTACAGGTCACCATCTTTATTATTACGAAGGCGGTGGCTTTCTTCAACCGAAGGTATTTGCAGTATCTCTTGTCGGCGAACAGTACCAATGCGGCATTGTACCTGCTTAGTTATATCTCTTACCAATTCTTGGAGAGAATGACAATTACCACCCACCAGCATAATAATAATTAGTTACCTTTTATTTATTTTACACTACAGACCACTGCCATAGCAAAGTGTACAGATAAATGGGATATCCGCCGAAGCTATCTGAGACCTCGGCGGGTTCAAGGGCGGCCCTTGCCGAGATACCCCGAGGAACCATCGACCTTCGCTAATTCTATGACACCTTAGGATAAGCGCCCTCTGCGTCCAGCCGCATCGAACCCATGGAATCTACAAGTGGCATTTTGTTTGCAGTGAGTGTCTGATCAGAGGATGGGCACCGGCGTCCTCTTCCTACCATAATACATAAATATCTTAACGGGAGGTATATGCCTTGCAAAGGGTTTCTATAGCCTGAAAACACAAGTGTCTGGTTCAAAAAAATACACATGTATTAGACCTTAGATTGTTGTTCAATAGTGTAGACCTTTCTAGCTTGTATCTTCATTTATTAACTCTTTTTTAAATCATTTAGTAAAAGTGTGATAAGATAAGAATGGCCAAAGAGGTTTATAAGCGATTTGTCGGTGGTTTTGGCAGCGGGACATCAACCCTGCATGTATTTCGTTAAAGAAACTTTATAATGAATTTAATCTAAAAATGCCTGTAGATGTCAGTGTTTCTGTATGTAACGTTATTACTGGAACACTAGGTGTTTAATACAACGTAGACCCAAATTGGGCTTCCCCTAACAACATTCCCTGATATAGAGGTACGAGGCTTGCTACGTGTCGTCATCTGAAAACTCACAGCAAACTTGATTGTGATTTTCTATGATTACTTTCAAACTTTCTTAACATTATGTGTAACCTTCTGACGGTATTTCTTACGATGTTTTTCATCACAGCTGGTACAGACAATATTATATAATTTCATCAGTGTTAGTGTATTTGTCAGGAGTTGAACCCATCAATGTGTAGTCCTTAATAACTCGCCTATGACGTTCTCTTAGTATGTCTTCCAAATTACAGTAGGTTAGCATCGATAATGATGAAATTTCTTTCTACCCTCCTAAAGATCGTTACAGCGATATCTAGAAATACATTATGACGCAATACATAATGCGACAATAAGGGTCGTACGAAATTAAAAATTGATTTAGACCTTAACCGGGGCAATAATACCGCGTAACGACCTCGTCTGGGTCATTCCGTCTTATTAATGACCTCTTATGACCCGGCCGCGTCACTTATAAGCACCTTAGGTTATTAATAGGCGGCGTTATAATTGCGGAGAGGACGTACACTTTAGTCAGTGCTCGTTAAAAATTTCTCACACGTGTGTTGTTATCACTGCTGAAGGTGAAATTGGACGCCTATTGATTATTTAAAAGTCAACACATTTCATTATTTTATTTTCGATGTGGGCAAATGTCGTTTAAAGGTTGGCTAAAGGCGCATAGATATTTCTGGACACTTTTTCATTTTTGTATTGGATTGCCAAGAAAGTTATGTTTAAGTTACCTCTGATATATTACTTATTCACAAACTTTTTAGTTGTAGTATTATGATGTTTTATTTAGTTGAATTTTATATTTTCGAATTCGCTTTCCAAATCGATATATGATCGCAGTTTTATGATATAAGATGTTAGGACACACAATAATTCGTTCAGCAGTTTTTAAGTATAATCTGAAGGAACGACGCACAAAACTGTAGTTTATGTAAACCGATGAAAATTTATGTTATTACATTAATTAAACAAATCTATAAAAATGCGGACTGTTTAATTTATAAAAAAAAATAAAAAGTGTTAAATTGGCGTTAAAAGAGTAAATATCCAGTTTTTTGTAATTTCTCCATAGAATGAACATTCTGCATCTGACAGTTCTAAATAGAGAAAACTGGGACCGTTAATGCTTTGTATAATACATTATATCAATATTTGACTTTTAGGAAGTAAACATTTGTTTTATTGTAAAAAGTATATTTGAATGCGCGTCGAATTTTCCGTGTGGTCGATTAGGCGGATTAACGCTCGATTTGAGTGGTCACCGTTCGAACGGGAACATAAATCTCACCGGGGTCCATTTGACGCACTCGCCGACCACTCACGGGCCGCTGCACGCGGGGGGAATATTGGAGGAGGGGCTTTTTTCGTCGTTGCGACCTTCTCGATAATATAATAGGTTAGGTTAGTTTATAAAACATGTTGAAACTACACCGGACTTTGATTGTGCAAGGCAATTTTAGTATAAGGTTTCGCCTGTGGTATTGATTACTCTATTTTTGGTGAACGTTATTTTAAAGTTTTGCTTAGTTGCCGAGTCAACTAGGTGGATCGATTATTACATAGTGAAGGTAGGGGAAGCACTGTTTGCGGAGAGCGCATGGAAGCCAATGACTTGTATTGAGCGTTTTTCGGCTGAAAAAATGATGATGATGACCCTATAATAAGATCTAAAGCTACAAGGGTTCCAAACATACCCTGATTTCATAAAGCCCGTACAAATAGCAGTGTTCTCTGATCACTTTAATAAATAATCTGTGTAGGATGTTCAGTAACCTTGTTGTAATGAGAGCTCTAGACCACGGTCAAAGAAAAACTTTGAAATCAAGGCACGTACTAACTACAATAATAAGACATAACATGCATTTAAATATGTATTTGTTCATAGTTTTATTGGTTCCAATGTTTTACATATACTTCTGCCAGGTCCGAAATGTTGATAGCCTTTCAAGAAATTCGATTACTCTTTTAACGCTTATCTTACAATTGATTCTTTTTTAATTTTTTTTTTAAATTTGGTATTGCTATAACTTTTGAATGGCTTTCGCATATTATTTAAAAAATATTTTTAAACTGGCGTAATATATTAGATAGTATACGATGACGCTAGGATCATACAGGTCCGGACTCAGTCGACAGATTAATATTCCCCGCAATAAGATGTAAATAATGGTAGGATGTAGACGAAACCGAATTACAATTCATACGTAACAGCAGTCGAGTGTTGTCTCAGCCGCGGCGTCTCAATATCGTGAGCTAACGATTTCATTACGGACGCACGGATACATGTACACGCTACGCGGCCCCGCCGACCAAACATACTGTATGATGCAATCTAATCATAACGCCTCGCCCCCTCCCGGCTCAGAGGGGATCTCGCACGCCCTCCTCCGCCCCCCGCACGCCACCGCACACGCCCCGCATCATCCCGTGAGTCTGGATGACGACTTTATTTATGATGCGTTTTAACAACTCACTACAAGTTTCATTACGGCGTAAATATTGTACGCTTGTTACGCGCGCGAGAACCCGCCGAACTCCTTATTACCGGGATATGTATACGCGTTCGGAAATTTGTTTGTCACTAATGAACGATTTTAGGTACAGTTTATTGCTACGAAAACTACGCTTTCGTTTTAAATTGATCGTAAATAGTTTGCAGAGAAAATTGGCGACGTTTGGCTAGGACGTGCAAATTATTTACCTTCAGTACTAGTCGAAATACTTGTGGCAACATTTTGAGATATTCCGACTCAGGGGTACCAACTATAGATTTGCGTAAATACATTCACCGAAGTACTTATTAAAGTTAATTTTAAGAGTTATGCCAGCTCAGTGACCTTTCATTTCACGAGCCAACGTTTATAAACAATAGCGTCCGTTGAGGAGCGCTTTTGAAAAATGAATTACAAATTCGCGATATAATGCCCGGACGATTTAAATACATTTTGTAGTAGAACACGGCGTTTTGGAGGCGCACTCGAGAGGCGGTACTCCGGCCGGCCGACTTGTCTCCGCGTCATGCAAATCGCGAGGGCCATCCACGCGCCCGCTGCATTTAAACAGATGCATTATACGTCGACTTAATGGCGGAGGCGCGCTCCAGTGCATCTTTGTTACGCCCGCTGAAACTATAGAGGGGGGGGGGAGTGTATTTTTTGTATATATAGAGAAACATGCCATTTTGGCCTAGTCTCCTACTCTCCGCTTGGAGGCGTGGTTGATCCTCCACCACGCACTACCATAGCGGAGTAGTATTCCATGTGCACCCATGGGCGATGAAAGACATAATGCGACATATCAAAAATATTTTAAATAATTAACAGTTCATTTGACTTATTTGATTTGAAAATATAAAACAATCAATTGACCTAGATGATGCAACTATATAAAACATTGTATTATATATTTTTGTGGATAATTTATTGTATACATGTTATTTATTATTTATTCACAACTAATATAGGAATATCTTTTAATAATATGATTATATCAACTAAGCTACTAAGCTAAGTCAACTAAGCTTTGCTTGTACAGTAACATGTTAAAGCAAAGTAAAGTGATATCGCTGGGAGAAGTGGCGGAAGAAACTCAGTGGTTGGTGTTCTCCGTAAGATACGATCCGATCTCGTTTTCGACGAGACCAGTTATCGAATGGAGAGTTTAAAAGTAAATTGTAAAACTACCACGGAGACAAACGGGCATAACATTAAAATTACCAAATACTTTTAGAAAGTGTAACTTATGGTATGTAAGCTTTATTATTTTTACCTAATATATTATTCGTATATAAAAACCTGAATCTCAACAACAAGAGCAAATAGAGAAATGATAACATTATTACAAAGAAAGACATGAGTTGTTGTTGTGAGATATAAATGTAAAAAAAAAATGTGAATTTGGACGTTTTTTTTTCATCCTATTGTTACATAAAACTAATTATAAAGCAATGAGGGTTTCAAACTCGTCTTGAACTGAAAAGTCAACACAACAAACTCAGTTGAGGTTTTTTTTGTAAACACTTTCATTAACACCTTTATGGTGTTTATTATAAACAGAAACTAAAGTATCATAATGTAAGCCCTAGAACTTCCACTGCTGGACATAGCCCCCCCCCCCATAGATTATCAATAAAACCGGCCAAAATCAACGCAATCTTCGTCGGTCTTAATTAAGTCATATGTTCACCTTGTGGCTGAACGCCGCCTTTGACGTTCCGAGGTCCCCAGTACAGAACGTTAGGCTAAGCTCTGGTTTGCCTATTGCCACTTCAACTTGCCAATTCATAGGACTAAGTCAGATTATTTCATTCTTCTACGTGCATATATATATATATATATATACATGATGTGAAATTCGAGGCTGTCTCAGCAACAACATGACGATAGACTTTGGTTAGGTTTTCGTGAAGCTCCATCTCGTGACATGGTCGTACTAATCTCCATGACGATCCCAGTGAGTGGCGTCCTTCAACAACTGCTACTGGATACAGTTATGGTGCATGAGTGTCTGAAGAGAGAGTGACCTACCTGCAAATACTAGCCTTTTACTGTCGGTATATTTCATATTGTAAAAATAAAGTAACAGTAAATTTTTTCATGGTTCGATAATATCAATAAAGTAAATGAAAAATGTCAAAGCAACAAGTAAATCTGTTTTATGAAGTATTTCCCAAATTATGGAACACAAAATGGATCAAAATATATACCTTAAACTATTTTTCAATTATGTAGTTATGTAAAGCATTAAATGGATTTTAGTGTCACTAGTAATATTATGTATAACTAAATATTAATTACTATGAATAAGCTGTATTAGCTCAGCATTAAAAGACATAAGACTTGTAATCGTAGGACGCGCGTTTGTTTCTATTTACTCTTTCGCTTGTTCATTAGATCCAATCTTACATAATTCACACTTTGTCCGTTAATCATGTAAGAATGCTACACAAATAAGTTTTAGGAGATTCAACGTCCTCACCGTACCGTATTATGATTGCCAACCCGCCGACCAAGAATGATGAGTATGGTATATTTCCTTAAAGATATCTTTATAGGAGGCCTAAATGTCTAACAGAGAATTTCTTTGGTTTATGAACGTGTTTTTTTTATTTATCTAACAATTACCCAAAATGAAATTTTTATTAAAAAAAAGCGAAACTAAACCTTAACAATTTTATTGGTTACTTTTTAGCCATGCTGGATTTTTCAAATCAGAGATCTAATAAAAAATTATAAAAATACACACTGTAACAACAGTTATCTTAAGTAAACAGCATTTTTACAATGTTCTTTAATATGACTTTTGACCCTACCATGTGTAACAATTGTCTTGGCGTCAATAACCTTATTTATTACCTTATTTACCCAAAATTGTATACAAAACAGTCAGTATGAATTAAGTTTATGCGAATCATTATAGCTCACGGACCATCAACTTTCTGAGCTCAAAGACAGATGAAGCTGTAAAAGCCGCAAAGGCTAACAGCGCTAACATGAGAAAGTGAGAACAGAGACGAATAATTAGTATGATTAGTAACAATGTTGTACTAAGTTTAGGTAAATTTACTATTTTTTTGTCTATGTATTCGTCTATGACAAAATCATTTAATATTTTTTAGTTAATATCATTCGTTCAAAGAAAATCGTTCATTCCTTTAATTCGGAGGGCGGAACGTCAAATCTATGTCGTAATATTGATTGTGAAATGAATCTGTGTTTATTTGATATTATCATTAAATGCTTGTGTTTAATGAAACCTTACAGCAATAAAAGCGACTATACGTTAAATGTCAACGAATGCGTGTTCTTTTAATGTTTAATTTTCTTATTGAAAATTTTCTTAAAAAGGAATATAGTTTGGTATATATTTATCGAGTCAATTATTAGGTAAAAATTATGGTGGAGAACGGTGGTTCCAGTGGAGGAAGTGAGAGTCCAAACGCCACATGCGCCCGATCAGGGCTCTTGGAGACGCTGGTACGTGGTGTGTGGTATCGCGTACATTGTTCTTTAGAAGATGATTACCTAAGCGTGTCCCTAGACGATGGATACGATGCGACCACAACTCTAAATGGTACATTGAATAACAACAATGTAGAAACACCAAATAGTGACTTCACAGAGGTACCTGAAGCTATTGCAAATCAGAAACGTCTAGTGCAAGTTGTAAAATCAGACAATAATGGTTTAGGTATATCAATAAAAGGAGGAATAGAAAACAATATGCCTATATTGATATCAAAAATTTTTAAAGGCATGGCTGCTGATCTTACAGAACAGTTGTATGTTGGGGATGCAATTCTTTCAGTTAATGGGGAAGATTTAAAAGATGCAACACACGAAGAAGCTGTAAAAGCATTAAAAAGAGCAGGAAAAATGGTTCAGTTGGAAGGTATGTATCTATGTATGTAAGTATCTGCACACACTGCTTTGTCTCCATGTAGATACATTTACTGTGTAGATTTAAGGATGTAATTGTTCCAAATTGATGTGACCTCATAATTGGTTCAGAGTAATTATGTTTAATGTGTGAGTGAATACATAATTAACATTGTTATGAAACCTATGGAGGTATGGAATAGAGATATGATGAATATTGTTAGTGCAATAATAGAAATTAAGATTAAATTATCATAAAAGTTAATACTTTCTGATAGAAACTGAAATTAATTTAAGTTGGTTTGGCTTTGTATTCTAACCTATCGAAAATTAATTAGGATGAAAAAATGTTTGTTTTTTCTTTTTTAGTTTATATAGTTTATCACAAGTTTTTAATCTCTTTTCATTGGTTTAAAACTACTTTATAGTTATGTAAATTGGTAATGACTTGCATACTGAAAATACTTTAAACAATAAATCAGTTGTATAAGTCTAAAAACAATAGCTGCTATTTATTCCTAATTGATATGTTAATACCTATGGTGAAAATTAATTGACAACATATTGTTTTTATTTTTTTGTAGTTTTGTCACTTGTCGTTAAATCACAATCTGGGATGTTTGACTCCGTGGCATTTTCAAGTCAATATTCTAAATGTATATTCAGTTACAGTCAAAGTCATGCTTTGAAAAGAAACCTCCATCTAAAATATCTAAAACTTGTTTAAAAGACTCTTCAATCTCACAGTGTGAACAAAGTAACAGAACATGTCAAAGCCCCAAATGTTGGTGGCTGGTTATATAGGTTTAGGGTAAGCCATGCTTGTTGATCAACCATTTTGAAGTTGGTAAAACTGTAAGTGCCAACAAGTTAGACAAACAAGTATTCATAATATTGTGTTATGGATACAAGAATAAAAAAATTAAGAAAAATGCAAAATTTTGTGTAGATACTAATCTGATGTTTTAATATACAATTGTATTGTTCCAGTTAAGTACTTGCGCGAAGTGACCCCGTATTTCCGCAAAGCATCTATTATTAGTGAAGTGGGATGGGAACTGCAGCGCGGCTACATGATGGACGCGCCTCCATCGCCGCCGTCGCCGCGGCGGAGGCGCGCGGACACTCGCTACATTCCGCTGCTTATGGCGTGCGTGGCCAAGAACTTGCGACATCATGATCCAGGTTAATCTCACTTGCACAATCTATTCTCAAAGATTATTTTTTTTGAAAACTCTTAGTAGTGAATTTATTTAAGAGTAGACTTGTTTAATTAGAAGGACAATTCTTTTATTTTAATTATATATGCAATTAATTGAAAAATTTATTGAAACTCCTACCTAATATAAATAACTTTAGTTTTCAAGAGATTTCATCATAAGCATTTAATACATTATACTTATAATACATTATTCTTACATCGATCTTTACTCTTTTAAGAGGTTTTCTTCCTATTTTTATTACTTGCGTAACACTAAAGCTACAATGAGTGAACAATAAAGCTATATGAGTGAAATTGCCATCGCAACGTATGCTCAAATCGAGGTTTTTTCTATGATCGAATGTTTAGACCATGGATGCACAGACTGCGGCCCGCCGACAGCAAAAATAATACTCTCGTATATTAAAAAAATATTGAATTCGATTCCAGAATAAAACCAAAAAAAGAAATGTTCGAAAAGTAATTTGAATCTTGCGCGCGCACAATAGTCTTAATAAGTCTGTGCAACCATGGTTTAGACATACAGACATTCAACAGTTGAAGCTAACAATCGCACACATTTTTCGAAGCGGGATCCCACGAGGGTCGATGTTAGAACCATTTTTTTAGACGCTTTTCCAAACAGTTCTGCGCACTACAACATTGACGTTTCTAGATTGCAGCATCGGACGTTGTTTCCGGAAAGAGCATCGAAATAAGGCTCTTCAAACTGCGGGAGAGTTGCGCTCACTCGGGCATGTCACAAGGCGGCTCTTTTTTTTTCAGTTATTGGAGTCTTGAGTCTTACTGCTGCCTAAGTGGCATTTGCAGATTCCGTGGGTTCGGGGCAAGGCGCTCGGTCTGAGACCTTTTGTAAGGGCAGCAAAGCTACATACTACTAATTTCCCGAATTAGGAAGCCGTCGCGCTCTTAGATGACTTCGGTGAGCGCTCCATGGAGTGACTAGGCTTAAGGGCCCCCACGAGGGGACCTCGGCTTGGGCTGTCACTCATCAAATAGTACCCGTTTAGCATTCCGACACAAGGGCGCCCGATAGGGCCGAACCTCGGCTTGGGCGGTTGCTCTGACCTGGCTTCTACCACTACTACTACTTCGGAAAGCGTTAGCGCTGGGAGAAGAAGTGGCGTAAGAAACTCCAGCAACGCTAGTTTGACCGGAGGATGGCGTCCAGTGTAAAACCGACCTGGTTTCCGACAAGGCCGGTTGGTTATCGAATGATATCAATGAGTGGACATACTATAATACAAGACAAGGTAGGCTTGGCAGGCAGGTTGGTGATCGTAGTGTAGTATTGTGGTACGTAGAGGTGCTACCTATCATCTGGAAACTTGTTTGTGAGCAATGAAAATCTTGAATAATTAATGCATAGAGAGTACATTATCCCGGGAACCTGGAACCCGAGAGTCGAATTCACGACATACGGGCAAGTCTCAGCTCTCTACCGCTGCTCAAGCTTATGTACAAATATCCGT
Organism: Battus belus; assembly: GCA_018248135.1. Classification (NCBI taxonomy): domain Eukaryota; kingdom Metazoa; phylum Arthropoda; class Insecta; order Lepidoptera; family Papilionidae; genus Battus; species Battus belus. The sequence goes on from DWIC01000024.1 coordinate 15,530, forward strand.
ACATCAAACAAACACCCTGTTTATTAAATTTCGTTAACATGTATCACTAAAATCATGTAGTCACCCCAAAAGAAAGTAATATATTTATTATGATTATGTCAGATCCGTCTATTCTTTAATACTTAGTGATCTAATATCATATCTTGAAATTCCAGGTTGTCCAGAACTCTCCATGGCCTGCGACGGCGCAATTGGCGCAGCTGACTGCAACAGCTCGCTCACCACCCCCCGACCCTGATGCTCCGTTAAACCTCAGCAAACAGCGGTCTCCGTCGCCAGCTCAGTCGTCCATCATGCTGCCTCGATTCGTACCCTATCCTCCGATGGAAGAGAGTCCACAATACAGCATGCAGAAGGAAGACGACTATAACGCTTCCTGTAACAGTAAGTGTTTATATAATAATGTGAATACCAAGTCAAATAACCAGAGTTGTCTACAACGCTTATTGGATACTTCCATTTTAAAATAACCATCAATAGTACAATAAGATCAAGGAGATCCTATTTCAGGCTAATAAAAAATTTATTTTAAAATAACAAATAAACGTAATTGCTTAACATCTGTACTCAAATCATGGCAACATGTTTAAAAAAAAGAAAATTAATTTTAGGCATCGTGAGACGTTTTCTCTATGCGTACTAACCTTTAAATTACAATTTTTTTATTTTTACGTAAGCAACAAACAAAACTTTTTGACAAACCATTGTAATAAGAATTATTACTATTATACATCCAATTTTATCAAGTCGGGGTGAAAAACTTTGATATGTAATATTGGGAAGTAACATGAAAAGATAGCACGTAGTGTTTTATTTTTTCAGTTACATTTAGATAAAATAATTTATGGGACTTTCTGTATTATGCGAATTATAATTTTAAAACTCCGGGGTATATCTGTTTTGATAAATTTAAGAAATTAAGTCTAAGAGATATTAATGAAACTTGTAATTTTTGCCAAATATGTTCATTTGTCAATCAGAAAACCACAGTTAGAAGTAAAACACATAACCATCATTCGTAATATTCAAGGAAGTCGAGAATAACATTTCCATTAGAATTTTAATATGTAACAGGCAATATGGGCTTGTACGTAATAATGTTAATAAAGAAAAATGTGACAGATTTCGTGTGCAAATAGAGCTTACACGGATCTGATAATATTGTGACGCCAACGAGCGTCGCATGCGCGTATACAATCTAAAAATATTGTAGCGGCTGTCTAATCAACTCATTTATAACGCTTAACATTTATTTCAGACAAATAAATATTTTATATACAGGTTCATTGGTTATAGCTGCGAAAGCTGTAAAGGGGTGAACAAATAACTCACCTTATCCAAAACAAATGATCTCGGAAGTGATAATTAACGTTATATAACATTATACAAGAAATATCGCCTGTCGCAATTAAAAAGTTATATAATGTACCATATTTCAGAGTAATCACTATGCAACAGGGTAATTGGAAATAGGTGTGAAAACTTTTACACCTATAACCAAATCACCCTGTATACGCATTATAATAATAGGAAATATAAACAATTCATTTTCCTACGTACCTAATAATCAGATTTGGTTTTTGTTTTAAATAAACTTCGTGTTATACTCTGTACTGTAGAAGTTGTTTATTTTTATATAATACATTGATGTTACTTAGCAAAGCGCAGTCCACTACCCTGGCAACACTAAAACGGAGTCAATAGATATTAATACTGCAAAATATACGACGCGTTACGTAATTCACAAGCGAAAATAAACAAGGAATAGCGAATAAATAGATAGTAACGTCTTGAAATGCGAAAATGAAGAAATGTTGCGTATCGTCACGAAACATTTTCGCGTTCCAATTTAATTGCTAAATATAATTAATTCATCACGAATTCTGCAAAGCGAGCTTATTCCAATTAATATTATAATCTACCCGGATACGTCACTAATTGAGATGTCTACCTCATGATATAAGTTATAGTATAAGCTATTTTTATATTTGTAATGTAATATAAAAATAGTGCATTGTTACAAACCACTGTTTTTCATGAATGATAATATTTTTTCATATTTTGTCTGACAAAATCCTCTTGCTAACCCTAAACCGAATTAATAACAGTATTTGTTTTGATATAATCGTAGAGAGAAATATTTGTGTAAGGAACTAACATTAATTTGCCTAGAAGTAATGTATACTTCTAAACAAATAATAAAAAAGAACGGGTAAAAACTAAGACTGGGTTTTATGTCCTAACGGACAGTCGAAGAATGTCACAATATCTCAAATATTATGAGAGGCAACGCCCTACATACGCAGGAACATTAATTGCAAGCGATAATCATCTACGAGTTGTTCCGTGAAACTTTGGGAGTGATTTATTTTTATTGCGTCACAGACATTAAGCTTTTACGTCCTCCATCTTGTTTTGTAATGCAGAAACGTCGCAAGAGAAGTCAATGTAATGAAACTTCTAAGAACTAGGTTCTGTTAAATTGATCAATTTCCTTAAAACTGCCATTTGATGACAGCAAAATTTACAAAAATAGTTAAATTTCGTTCTTATTGCATTTTTTTATAAATTAAGATGAATGATGAACGATAGTCTATTTATTTAAAACCTGTGTATTTTGACAGTCGAAATAATAAGATAAAATTTAATAACAAGACATTTCATTGATTGATACTATTGTATTTGCTTGAATTATCCGATAGTAGACGAATCAAAATGGCGATAATTAAAATTAAAAAACCCTTATACTTGCAACCCCAGGGCGTAGGTCTTTTCGAGAGTCCTAGAATTAAATATTAGCTACATTTAAGAATGAACTGTAAGATTTTTGACTTTAAGTTTCGACTGTGTAAATGTTTCTCGTGGTATTTATTTACACTGTGTATTAATTCATGTATTAATTTATTGCAATTTAATTGAAACTTGAACGCAATAATTTGTGATAATCTTTTAACAAGACTTGACATATGGAATTGTCAACTATTATAAACATATTTGCCTGGCCAGATAACAAATAATTTTTATACAGACCTGACCGTTGCATTAGAAATTATTTAAAAATGCTCTCGCCATGACAGGAACATTAATTTTAAAACACATGAATTTATTGAAGCAAAGGCGTACACAGGAAGTCGATGTCTTTTATAAAAATTGTTTCAATAATTAAGAATTTATCTGTACTACGAAAAGAACTTCGGGCTGATAAAAGAGGATTTCTTTAATGAATTTAATATAACTAAACAGTATAACAAATAAATGGCGACTACTTTAAATAGTTGGCGCGAATCCAAACCGAAATAGTTACAAAATAGTTGATGTCGTTACGCTTCCTTTAAAACAAGAGAATTGCATGAAACGAGTAATAGATGGCGCTCACGACGCACGTTTCCGCTCCGCTCGCTCATCCTACTCCACTGTACAAACGGAAACATAATATGACATGAGATCTTAGAGGCGAACGTAAATCTTCTTTTTCTCACTGCACATAGTAACATGTAATCTTTTGTCCTAATCAATCATTGAATAATGTCATAGGTGAAATTGATCGTATACTGTTGGTTGAATTATTAATTCTATTACAACTAATTAACTCCAAAAAAAATAAATAAATAATTTTTTACTGAAATAAAAACCTCATAAACATATGACTGACATAAAGAACTAGATCAATTTAATTATCGATTTCAAATAACTTTTAAAATTTTAGTAGGTATTGATACAATTGTATTCCAATCCAAATTAAAAAAAAGGTAAAATGAGATAATATATAACAGATAAGAGAGAAGATAAGATGATGATGTAATGATTGAAATATTTTACTTGTATTTTAAAATCCGTGGAAAAGTACGGGTTTATAAAAAAGACGACACATTCAAATCGAAAATTGTGGAGAAATAAATAAATCATACTCGATAATAATGAAATACATCGAAAATCAGATCGAATAACTTTTCTTCGCGACAGTCCCGTGTTCGTTCCGAAACAGTGTATCGCGCGCAAATCAACGTAGGACGTTATAAATTATCTAACAGCGTGTCAAATTAATACGAGGAATGCACGGAGTTTGAGAGGAGGATGTTTCCACGCCGGCAAGCTTATTAATTGTGTGGACACTTGGTTGCGAATCCGTCAAGCGAAATGTTAAGCGGATCTGTCAGTAACTGACCCACATACTTACAAAGGTGTGCGGGGGTGCGTTAGACACAGAAATTACATAACAACCGACTCTAAATCCGTGTCTTGTCATTAACGTCATCTTGCTCTGTTTTAATTACATGTACCCCGAGTAGATTGCTGGCATGCTTAATCATATATTATTACATTAACATTTTTAACAAGTTTTTATTTCTAATCAACTATGAATATATATACAAAATATTTTCTGTAAAATATGTTGAGGTAGCACATTCATTTTCTATCATAGACATTCTATCTAGCATATTTAGCATCACCGTTATATTTTTATTAATTAAAAATATTCGATTAATTACTTAATCAAATAAAATTTTTATTCACACACAAAAATAACGTGTAATTACAATAAAAGTCGCACAGTTAATAAAATATAAAAATGTATTAAGTTATAAAAACAAAGATTTTTATAACTTTCTTTTCGCATTTTTCTACAAGCAGTTATATTAAGCTCTTTTAACTTACAGATATCCTGAAAATTAAGTGTGCTAGTAAAAAATGTTTGTAACAAAATAATAGGTTGTCAAATATCTCCCTTCCGCCTTTTTGTCTTTTGAATTTCGCGGCTATGTACAAAGCGCTAC
>DWIC01000025.1:0-20296 GCA_018248135.1 Battus belus
GCACCACCTTAGATCTCATCGTTGCTTCCCATCAGGCAAGATTGAGGTCAAACGCACTCAAAAACGTAATTAATTAAAAAAAAAAACAACGTTAATCCATCTACCTGTCGGTATACCGAGCCCCATCGGCGTGGCGTTCGATGAAAGACAACTTTAAATAGTTTCGGCCCTTGCCTGCCCTGCCTGTGGATGAGCATCACCATCACCTCTGTGTATCTTGCTACCACTATAGGGAATCTCGTTAGGAGCTACGAAGCGCAATTCTCCCGTCTGCAGGATTCCCTGTTTGTTGAGAGGTACAAGACCGAGCGTTTCGCTACAGGCCGCCTTATACCCGTTTGCGGCAAGTGCTCGTACTACTTGTCGAGTATTGTTGTTGTAGACGGGGCCGCAGGGCCGCACTAAGTTCGCAGTCGCATCAAATTTGGAAGTCTACATAAAGACAAAGATATCATTAGTTTATTCAACGCGAGGTTTAAGGACAACAGATTATTGAAGGTCAATTTGTTTAATCTATTTTAAATTGAAGTGTTCTCTGCTTCACAGTAGTAGTTGTGGAAAAGAAGCGGGACGAAATTCCTTAGGGTTACTATTATACTAATACATAGGTAATAGATAGGTAACTCTTTAATTGTCGGGGATAGCATTGCAAATTTATTATATTAAATGAAAGTCTTGGTAGCCAGATTTATGTTTAGATTTTATTGTATTCTTTAAAACAAGACTGTCATACCGAGATCAGATCGCTTCACGAGCTAAGCGAGAAGACTGTTCGGTTTACAGAAGCTGGGGCGGCTGGCGCTGGTGCTGCTGCTGCCGGTATGGGCAGTAGCGGAAGGCAGCGCGCTGTGGCGGCTGGCAGGCGCTCGCGATGCCCCGCGCCTAGCGGCGCTGCTCGTCGCAGACGGCGCGCTCGCCTGGCTGCAGGCCATCGCCGCGTTCAGGTTATCTATTCGCTTTCGTTTACTTCATAACGTGTTGCGCTCTAACTCTCTACGGAGCAGAGGCAGCGTGTTCAATAAACTGACTGTGGCCGTGTGTGTGCAGCGTGCTGTCGCGCGTGTCACCGCTGGCGTACGCGGTAGCGTCGGCGGCCAAGCGTGCGGCCGTGGTGGGCGCGTCGTTGGTGGTACTGCGAAATCCCGCGCCGCCGCTCAACCTGGCGGGCATGGCGCTGGCGGCACTCGGCGTGCTCGCATACAACCGCGCCAAATTGCACGCGCGACGCGCCCCGCCGCTGCCGGTTTGATTCGCCTCCCGCCGAACGTACACAACGCGACATCTGGACCATCACTGACATGTTATGACATCACTAAAACCTAATTCAAAATGTATTTTAACTCTACGTACGAAACCCGCGGTAGAGACAGACTCGACGAACTATGCGACGAATATAACGTTCGCCTCGTACCAACCATCATCAACCACCACCAACGACTTCGTGCATACGGGGTGACGCCGGCCGCGGTCTTCAAATTAATAGTGCTAAATATTTGAAAAATTAATATTTTGTTACTACGTACCTGTTTTATTTTCCCCAAGGTTATCACAAAACAAACAATTTTTAGTTCATTTCGCCGTTGGAAGTAAGTTTTCGTCGCACGCAGTACGCTCGCGCGCGCATCGTGTGTCCTCAGGCACTGACATCGTAGTACTAACCCCCGGGAGCCAAGACTTTGTAGTGTTTCGATCTTAGTCCAGGTTTTTTTTTATATTTGTGGTCCCTTTTTTAAGGCTTCTTGTTCCTTTGCCATGAACAAGACAGGCACTTATTTTTAATATGTTTTTCAAATTGATTTTCATTGACATTATTTTCTTTCCTGCACAATTTCTAATGCTTTTCTCCTGTCTTTCACGTTATCTCTCTCCTCCTCTCTCCTATAGTTTATTTATAATACTTTCACACACCCCCTATCTTCCTTTGCCTGCAATATTTCGACACAATTTCTACTTTTATTTTAAAAAAAGCTATTTCCTGTAATCATTTTTAATGTGGGGAAAATACTAGTGATGCTAAAGAGGCTTATAAGCGTTATGGAGACTTTGCCCTGTCATCAACATCATCAACTCGGTGGATCGCAGGCAGTAAGTTTTCATTCGGTTTTGACTTAGACCAAAAATTCCAAAGCATGTTCAACAAAATATTTGTACTTAAGACTTTTGAGAAGGCAACACTTTCAGTAATAAACATTGCATGGGGCATCATAGGATCGAATGTCTTGCAGAAAATCAAGACTCTGGCCCATGTGCACAAGCGCTGTTTGTTGTAGATACACATATATGAACCTAGTTGGTCTGGATGGGATGTGTATGGAAATGTAAAAACTAAATTTGCAAATAAAAATAAAATGTAATAAATATTATTTATTTACATTACATAGTAAATGTTCGCAAATCGACAGGCACGAACTCTCTTAAAACAAATATAAAAACAGACAGTCTTCTGAATTGCTTCTGCACTGACTTAAGGGAGGAGGCGGCGCGCGCGGCCCCACGGGGAGCTGGTCTCGAGATCAAACGGAGCGCCGAGAACTTGAAGCGACTACAATAAATGCTAGTGTGGCGGGGCACGGCGGGCGTTACAGCTCGTCGTGCTCTTCCTCTGACTGAGGCTCGGCCTCCATCTCGCCCTCGGGCTCCACGTCAAAATCCTCTTCCTCGGGCGTGGCGTCGGCCGGTAACCCAAGCGACTGCTGAAGCATGCCCTCCACAGTTTCTGCGAACTCAACGGCTTGCCCCTCCTGCAGCATGTAGCCGGAGCGCAGCGCGGCGGTACGGTACAGCGTTTGTGCAGCGCGCAATAGTCCCGCCTCCTCCGGGTCTTCCTGTACGCGCTTCAACATCTCCAAGATGACGGGGTGGCGCGGGTTGATTTCGAGCATCTTCTTCTGCGACAGGTGATGCTTGCGCTGCGCGTCGTCAGCCTGTGCCAATATAACAATAGGATGTGAAACGCCGCCAGAATCGCTCGACTGAGCGCAGCAGGTGGAAGGGCGCACAACGTACCTTCTGATGCGCGTTGGAGAGCGCCAGGCGCTCCATGTTGCCGGTCCAGCCGAAAACTGTGGCGACGAGCGCAGCGGGCGAGCGCGCGAGTCGGCGCGAGACCGCGGCGCGCGTCACCCACGCGCCCAGCTTGTCGCTCAGCCAGCGAGTCAGCGGCTCCATTTGTTTCTTCTGGGCCTCCAGAGTCTCCTTCTGCTGCTCACCTGTAACGAGTGAGAGGAGCTTAAACATGGAACCAAAAAATGGACTTCACATATACATGTGCATCTATTGTGAACCGAGGAAAAAACATGCGACTGCACATTCGCCGCCTGATACGGAAAGCAGTTACTCACTCTCATCAAGGTCAAAGATCTCCTTGGCAATATTCTGGAACTTTTTGCCCTCATACTCTGGTAGAGAGGACAAGCAATACTCGTCCACGGCCTCCGTCAGGAATAGCACCTCGTAGCCGGCGCGCACCAACCGCTCCGCGAAGGGCGATTTCTCCACCTGCGCCAATGTCACTTACTAGAGTTTCAAGTTTCTCTTAACATGATCATTATTTTAAAAACTATCATTTTTTAAGAATATTCACTTGGTTTTTGTGCCTCTCACATACCTTGCCAAAGAGTAGTGCCCTCTTCAAATAAAATAATATGCTGGTTAAAACCTGACTTGTATTAAATTTATTGCTAATATATAGCATTGGGACGGCCGGTACCTCGGCGCGGCTGGAGCCGGCGATGTAGTAGATGTGGCTCTGCTGCGGCTTCATGCGCGCGACGTAGTCCGCCAGGAAGGTCATTTCCTGCGAGCGCGACGAGTGGAACCGCAGCAGCTTGGCAAGCCGCGACCGGTTGCTCGGGTCCTCCATCACGCCCAACTTGATGCTGCAGGCGGCATAGGACAGACCATTAACGTGTATTCACAAACAATGTTAACTTTGCTGGTGTATGAGTGCTGTGCATGGCCCTGAGTGCATTTGATGATATTTCCACATAATTATTAAAGTCATTGTAATTGTAATGAAATAAACCAATGAAACATGTAATAATAATGTTTCCGGGGCGGCGTGGGTAGCGTGGGCGGCGACTCACTTGGTTGAGTACTCCTTCCAGAAGTGTTCATACTCGTCATCGGGAATCTTCTTGAGCATGTCGAGCGCCTTGCGCACCAGCTTCTTCTTGATGATTTTGATGAGCTTGTGCTGCTGCAGCGTCTCACGGCTCACGTTGAGCGGCAGGTCGTCTGAGTCCACAATGCCCTGCGCGACAAAACGTGCGAGCATTAACAACGTGACCGCTGTACATAACTTTTTCTGTTCCAGTGGCTATCGCAGAGTGCATTACTTGCCGCAAGTGTTATATTTACAATTTACTTGCGTGATATGTGCAGCAAAATATGAGTAAAATTATTGTTCTTACCTGTATAAAAGCGAGGTAGTTAGGCATGAGGTCGTTGAACTCGTCTGTGATGAAGACGCGGCGCACGTACAGCTTAATGTGGTCAGTCTTGGTGCCGTAGCGGTTGAAGCTATCGGCGGGCTGCACGCGAGGCACGAACAGCAACGCGCGGAATGTCACCTCGCCCTCCGCCACGAAGTGTGCCCTGCGGAATCCCGCTCACTCTCACTTACACGTACAAAAAATGACCACTCTGCACGAGCCTCCAGGACCCGCTAATCTAGTGGCTATAATCTCTTGACCTTATTTCATTGTCTATTCTATAGAACTGCTTTCGCATTATAATACCATATCGTTTAAACGGCGGTTAAAGGTTTTGTGCTCCGGCAACTTAAGGTATAGCTGGAACTTCCTGTGTGTTGTAATGCGAGTGCTACTGCGGGACCTAAACGCATTTGCAGTAAGCGGTGCTTACCTCGAGAGCGGGGCGGCAGAGTCTTTGGTGAGGCTGCGGTAGAACTGCGCGTACTCGTCGTCGGCCACCTCGCTGGGCTTGCGTGTCCAGATGGGCTTGTTGTCATTCATTACTTCCCAGTCCCATACGGTCCTCTCAGTCTTTTTCGGCTCGCTCTTTTCCTCTGCTGCATCCTCGACCTGGCCACAAACGCGGAATAAATCTCCATCCACACCATTATAGCAATGCAAGGCGGCTGTACGAGTACCTGCTTGTTTACTGACCTGCGCGTCGTCATCGGCGTCGGTGTCTGGTTTTTCCTCGTCGTCGTCGGCCTCCTCGACTGTCTCGGTGCGCGAGGCCCACAAGTAGATAGGGAAGTTAATGAACTGCGAGTACTTCTTAACCAGTGAGCGGATGGTGTCGGGTTGCAGGTAGTCGGCCGCTTCCTCCTTCATGTGTAGCCTACAACAGAATATTTGTGAGACACTCGATCGTCATGGGTCAAGCGACGTCCATGCAGCGCGTGCGCGTACGCGTACTCACGTGATGTGCGTGCCGCGCTTGAGTGAATCGGCGCGCGGGTCGGGCGCGACGCTGAATGAGCTGGCGTCAGATTCCCACACGTGCTGTGTGTCGTTGTTGTGCTTCGAGACGACCGTGACCTTGTCGGCAACCAGAAACGCAGAGTAGAAGCCCACGCCAAACTGTCCGATCATGTCGTTCATCTCTTGGGCGTTTGTCTGCGGAAGCAAAGTAAGCTCGGAATCCATAAACTACGACATACCTCCTCAGTGCAATTGTATAAAGTACTATATTACAAGAAATAAAGATTTCAACGTCACAGAAAGTGCAGTCTCGTCTGATGGCGAACTTGTCTTCGGACAGCGAGAGCAAGCAGATACAAAACATAAGCGCGAGTTACCTTCTCAGAGTCTTGCATCTTGGAGAGGAAATCGGCTGTGCCGGACTTAGCGATGGTGCCAAGGTTGTTGACGAGCTCGAGGCGCGTCATGCCGACGCCCGAGTCGATGATGTGCAGCAGGCGCTTCTCCGGTTCCGCCTTGATGCGAATGCTGAGGTCCGGGTTCGCCTCCAGCACCTCGCGGTCCGTCAGCGACATCAAACGAATCTTATCCAGCGCGTCCGACCCGTTAGATATCAGTTCTCTTAAAAATATCTGTAATGAATGACCCACCAATTAATTATACACAAATCGGGAGCCGAAGAGGCAAAACGATAAAGTTCTGGAGAGTAACCCGAGCGGCTTGTCTGCGCTCGCCAAATATCGACACGTCAAAACAGTGAAACTTAATAGAAAGTGAGCGGACACACTTACCTCCTTGTTTCGGTAGAGAGAGTTGATGATGAGCTTCATCATGCGGTTGACCTCGGTCTGGAAAGTGAAGTTCTGGGCGCGCTCGCGCAGCTCCTTCATTTGTGCGACACTCAGCCCGTCGAGCGAGATGGCCTCCTCCTCGCGCAGCACCGCCTCTGCATCTGTGGCAACAACAGTTCGTCAGCAGGGGGCAGCGCGCGGCTGCGCCCCGCGTCTCGTCGCCTTGACGACGTTATATCAATCGGGCGATATAGTACCAAACTTCGCAGGCGTGGTGTAGTACCACTACCGGAGTAATGAACGAGGAGGTGACGGACAAGCCTGGTTCGAGTGACGAGGTAAGCGTGAGCAGGGTGACGACGGAAAAGCAAACACGCTCCTTCAAGCTGCGTTTTGCGACGCAGGGAGAGCCGGGCCGCTCTAATCTCTCCGCCGTGAGACCATTGGCATTACGTAAGTAGCAATTCATTGTGACTCGCCGCGAAAAATGCACATGCAATGTATACAAAATAAATGCTTATGCAGCGGCGCCGGTTACCGACAAATGGTACGCGCGCTCCCGCCGAGACGGCGAGTGCGGCAACGCGGTGGCGGAGGAAGCGGCGGCACTGGTGCGCGTCCGCGAGCGCTTCGCACGAGGCCCCCGCGACCTATACGCACATCCGGTCACCAGCGCGCAAGAGTACGTTCCTGCAGCGCACCGCCAAAGGCTCGACGGTCCATTACGGTGGATTGCATCCGTTAACTGGTGTGAGAGTACTACACTACTTGTGAGAAAATTCGAACGTTCCCGGTGCATTCGCAAGCTATCGATTGCAGTTGGCAATGCTATAAAATATTTCTCCTCATCAGGTATGGATGGTGGTGGAACGTGGGAGCAGTGAGCGCGGCTGGGCGGCACCACATCCGCGACTCTTCGTGGCTACGCGAGCGTTTGCGCCTTCTCGCGCCCGACGCCGCTTACAAGCGTCGGTAGCTTTCAGACTGTACTCACAAAAAGCTATGGATGTTGCTCCCATGAAAACATCCATCATTTTCTCTTTATCTTTTTGGTAGTTTTTTTTAAAATCCTATTACTAATTATAGAATCTGTATACCAGTTGAAAATTCTGTTGAATACTAATTATATAGAACCCAGCAATAATCAGCTTTGTTAAACAAAACCAAATTGTAAAAAGTACAAATGTGTTTCTGTGACCAGTTTATCATGATTTCTAATGGTTTTGTTGCTTTTTAATCAAAATTCCTGTGCACTCCTGCACAAGCCTCTATCATTCTTTTCACTTACAATTTCAGCCTCGCCAAGTCACTTTAATGATATTTGAGAAGAAACTCACATATAGGACAATCAATTTTACTAGAGAATAAAAGTCACATTATGTTTACAGAGACGACTTTTGTTAGTTTGAATGCTAAAGTAAATAAGTATAAGCAATTAAATAAAAGCAACAGAAAACACTGATAAATTTATAGTACTATTATGAATAACTTTTTCTTACTATTTTCATTGTTTTATCAAAATAAATCTTTTGTCACCATAGCTGTAACATTTCATAAATAGTAACACTTGTAAAAATATCATAATAAACTAGATTATTTCAATTACCATTAAATATTAAGACAGGAGTTTTCAGTTTGGAGCTGAAGATTGCCATAAACAAGCAATATGCCATAATATCTTGCACTCAAACAACAACACACCAGTACTCATATATGGGAGATACATGACATAACCATATTCTCAGTCCAGTCATTGGACCGAGAACATGAGTTAACACTTAAAATAACACCTATCTAAATCCTAATCCCGTGCCTTATCATTATGAATGTGATCGACTTTTAAATAGTTTTAGAAGACACGTCGTCACTTTGAAATACGATTGTCAGAGTAGGTAATACCACATCTTTATGCTTGACTTTTATTAACTTTATCAGGCACTAACCAGTGCGCGAGCCTTCTCTCGATGCGCCCAGATCGACGTCGGCTGTCACCTCCTCCACCGTGCCCACACCGACTCCCTCCTGAGCATGGCACCATCCTAAAACAAACAATTACCTAGAAATATTTTTTTACCAACTCTTATTAAACAGTAAATTGAAGCATCAAAACATTCATTTAATTATTGGATTATTTTAATTTAATTTATAGTACTAACATTTTCAAGGAGTAACCGTCATTGAATATGAGGTAAAATTCGAGCAATGCAACGTAGACATAATGGGTGAACTAACTCTTCGAACTAACCTGATAAGAACAGCACCCCTAATGACACCAATAAGAAGTATTTCATCCTTGTGCAATAAACTTATTTCGGCGTAGATCTTTATTAAAAAAAAAACAGCCGTCAAGCGGCGTCAACGTGATACTTCGCGAATGAACTCCGAGTAAAGCCGGCGTTGCTATTACCCGCTCCGCGTCTCGGATGGTAAAAACAATAACGACTTACAGGGTTTATGTCAATTGGCCCGCAATGCATGTAAGTAAAAATGCACCAATCGTAGGCGGCCACGACATGGTAAGATCTAATAGCAGAAAAGTTATTACAAATGTCTATTTTCTATTGGACCAGTCTGTGTCAGGACATACTCATTGCTAAACTCTGGGTTGCTATAAATATAACATATACACTTGTTTTACAGAACGACTTAAATTTTTTGTATTTGTTAAAATTTGATAAACTAGTGGCACTTGGGAATTTATTTAAATTAAATACTTACTGTTACAAACATAATTGTTAATACTCAAAATAATTATTTTTTTGACAATGACTCCAGAGCAATATGAAAAAAAAATAATACTAGAATTAATTGTCTAGAGTATGAGAGACAAATGAAACAGAATTAACATAATGTTCTATGACTCTGTGGTGATTTTATCCATTTATTATTTAATTCCATAAATAACTAGTTGGTTATAGTTTTTATATATAAAAGAAAAATTTAAATTTGTAATTGGAAACTTCGGAAATCGTAACAAATTAGTTTCTCAAAAATAAAACGAGATTGATGAGTCGTACTTCAAATTCGTTCAATAATAATAATAAATCGATCTTCTATTAAGTACTAAGATTTTTACACAAATAATATTGCGTTTCGGTTATATCGATTACGTACCATTGACGAATGTTGGAGTGATAATTACCAACATACCACCGCACAAGATATTAATTTTTCGTGTCTTGTTACTAAGGAGTGTAACACCTAGGCGGTTTTGCTACTTTAAGATTTAAGAAGGTCGTGGTGAGACTTTAAGGAGGCAAGACGTCTTATTAATAAGACGTCTTGAAGAAAAAGGCCGCCTTTATATTTAAATATAAACGCGGATCCTTTTTCTGTTGTCGAGTATTTATATTTTTTTATGAAGTAAAATTTTAAAGGAAAAAAAAAATAAAGATTTTCTCATTAAGACCAATTGGATACATATGTTTCGTTCAAAGAGATTTTAATTTAAAATTTATATACAATTATACTGCGAACAATTAAGTACTCAATATTATGATTACCGTTTCTGTCTGATTATGATTAAAACAAACAGTTGTCAAATGCAATTCATGACAATTTGGAATGTATTAAAAGCAAAGTACCGCAATATTTGTGAACAGTGAATTACTGTCAAAGAAACGTCTGCGACAGCTTCCATATTTAAAATCGGGACTATGGACGAAGGCCCTGGGGTAGTAACATCGAAGAGGCGGATTAAATATAGGAAAAGTTCATGGCGAGTTCACTATTTCGAGGTGTGGAGCGGTGAATTATTGTGTCGCGTTGCAGCGTTGAAGATGGAGAACTCGATGCTGGTGTGGGTTGGTGCCGGGCAGGGCGAACTAGGTGAGGTAGCGCTGGGCATGCCTGCACTCGCCACGGGCGGTGGAGCGCTCTGTAGTTCTTTGTTCGGCGTAGAGGTGGGCGCCGCGGCGCTCGCGCACCAGCTCGTCCTGGCTCTCAAGCGACCGGTCTACATTTGCTGCGGTACGACTTTTGACAGATTCACGGCGCCGCTAGTGTCACGCGGTCTCGTTGCCGAGATTAAAAGTCGGCCGGATTGTTTTTGAACCCAACGGACTATCATTTTAATAAATAGGGTGTTGTGTGTAAATAAGCCCCGTACAGATTGTTTTGATTTATATAAAGTCTGGAGTATATTGCTGTGTTTTTTCTAAACAAGTGTTCTTATTACCTTGATTGTTATGGCTTACTTCTTCTGAATAATAGATTATAACAATGAAGACATTCCATCAACTATTGGACTTTATTAAAATTTAATTTAATGATAAAATAACTTTGTTTAATTTTAGTTACAAGTTGCCACTTGGATCCATGTATCTGACATGTCACCTCCACGTTCAAAGCTTATACTGGGAAATGGTTGATAAAGAATAAACAACATGACATCCTAATCAAATCCTGTCTGTTTATCATGAATGCAATAACTTTGTTGAAGTCTGAAAACATTTTTGCGGCTGTATTATTAAGTGTTTTGTGCAATTTCCGAGAAAAGTACTAATACTTGTGGAATATGGGTGAAATCCTTAATAGCAAATTTATTTTTACAAAAATTCTGTACTGAATTATAAAGTGTTACAACAGTTGAAAATCAGAAGTTTAAATTTCTTTATAAGCTAACCACAAATGTAAATGATTGTCCTTGCTGTCATAGGTAAAGAACCTGGCCTGTCTGCTATCCTCTTTGAGGAATGTCACATGTCACAAATTCAGCGATACTTACCTTACCAAATGACGAACTTCGTTATTGCTGTAGTGGACTAGCACTATGACATTGGTTCAATTACTATTAACCAGCTGTGTCCTATTTTCATTAGTTAGCATACTTACTTGCACTTTAAAATATAGTACTGTATAAATATAGTAGATGCATTGGTGGACATGACTATCGAAAATGTGAGCTTATATCAGTAGCGGTGAACACTAGAAACAGGTGCAATGTAATGCTACATGCATGTACTGTAGTGTGGTAGAACTTTTCTTTACCTTTACAAATTACTGTAGACTTTTTAAATTCAGTTTGAAGAAAAGGGTCTTTTACATAAAATAGTGAAAATTCTTGAGAATCCTATCTATATAGTTATGTTTTTAGAGACAACAGCATTAACAAAATCTATTCTCTGTAAAATTTCCAATCTCTAGGTTTTTTGTATGACCCTTAACAGGGGCATCGCAGGGTTTCGTAAATTGAAACACACTGAGACTGTACTACAATACTTTGCTCCAACAAAACTTGATACACAGGTGTCTTGGAGATACCCTGTATGAGTACTTTATCTGCCCAAAATATAAATTAGAGATAAATAGGAACCACCAAATGCTACATTAAAGATGTCAACAACATTGACATATTTTTCAAGAAAATGAACAGGTTAAGGTTTAGAAATAAGTATTGGTTAATGTGAATAGATAAGGTAAGTTTAGTGAGAATGTATTTCCTTGTCTTACCCAAGACAAGTAATTCAACGCAACTGAATATCAAACAGCAACAGGTGATCATCTTTGTCATTCAATAAAATAATTGGTAATTGAAAGCTGCTACTGTTCTATCAATAAAATCTGTAGTTGTTATGATTTTTATTTTGGAAACTGCAATGGTCTTGGGGATGATGGGAAGGAGGTGGAGAACACAAAGTGCAAATCAGAAGTGTATGTATTCATCATATTGTTTCTGATGATGTAAACGTTATTAGCCCTAAGGCTTTAACTGTACCACCAAGGACATGAGTTCACGGAGCGGAAGAGTCCGTGGAATGAACTCCTACTAATACAATTCCATCACATTTGGATTGCACGCGCAGTGACGATGCAGAAGCGTATGTGTAAACGTGTGGTGCATCAAGTGTACGGCTTGGAGGGCAGCGTAGAAATCTCGAAAATTTAAGGTTCTTTCCTTAAAATGCCGATCCTTCCCCGGATCGCGGAGGCCAGGGCGGACGGCTGCTTCCTTATAAACACCAGATTGAACGCGGTGTTGTGCTTGACACCTTGATTACATGGCACACATTTAATCGTGCGGTGATAGGACAACTGTAGAGTGTTGGCTGGTGTGGAAGCGGTGGCACTTGCAGTGTCGCGATTGTCTGCAGCGTACGCTGAGTGATGTCTTAATCGAGGAAATGCTGCGATTTTTGGTAATCTTACGGGTATTAAGAGAGCAGTCCGAGGGGAATAGCGGGTTGCGCTCGTTGTAAGAGAGTTGGGACGTGAGGAGGCCGTCTCAAAGTAGGTTTTTGTAGAAGAGGCCGTAGGAAGTTGTGAGGTCTTGAAGAACTCCTGAATGGTTGGAGGTGGAGGTCACTGTGAAAGTTCACATTTATTTGAAACCACCTCCATCCTGCATGCTCGTGACTGCAGACGTTTTAGAGTCGGGCCGGGCGTGGTCAACAACGTTCACGTAAGAGAACACCGGTCTTACGCAAGACTGGTAGATGTTGTCATTGTGTCGAAGGGATAGCTTGCTTGAGAAGCACAGGACATTACATACAATACAGCCTGTATAAAGTTTAACAGTGTTTATTCCTGACAAAGCTAATGTGTTGGCGGAAGTTAAGTCTAGTATCAAAGGTGACCTAGGTATTTCACCCAAGGAATGGGACGGTCGAATAGGGTTCGGGTGTTCCGATCGGAGCCCCCACCCGCTTTGCCTGGTGCGGCGGGATAGGGTGAAGACTATCACCTGGATATCGTCTATTCTCCTTTTCCTAAACTAAACGCTTAGGTGATTGGTCGTGGTTTAGAAGCGAGTGTGTGAGTGGATCGGAATCGACCCGTTGTATAAAATGGTGTAGTCTACGAAGAGGGCAAGGATGACCTTAGGGTCAATGGTAATGTCACTGTAGTGTATAGCGGGGGGTGGAGCAGAGCACGACAGGGTTCGACAAGGCATGTCTGGCATAATTAAAGTGTACAGCTTATAAATTAAGCAGTCACGCCAGACTTTGTTGAAGACCTTTGCAATATCGAACAGAATAGCGCTCGTGTTATGGAGGGTTGTTTGTTTGGTGTAGTCGTGGGTTTTTTGGGTTTTGAGAGGTGCAAAACCATTTATAATGTGTTCAGTAAAGCGATGCGCTTGGTAAATAGATTAGTGATGATCTGGCAAGCCGAACTGTTCATCCGGGAGAAGGTTTTTGATTTGTTTAAAACTGACAATAACTCGTGCATACAGCTTTCCCAGGGTATTGAATAGGCTTATAGGGCGATAAGGAGAGGGAACATTCTTGGGTTAAGATATTTGAGTCGAGTTGGAGTAACAATTGGCTCCGGGTGCTGATTTAATTTTTGGCCCTTAGATTAGGTCAGTGATCTCATCAGGAGAGATGAGAGGAACGACGGAACCCTACGGCGGTAAGACCGATTTAGCCCGGACCGACTCCTCGACCTTCCTACGATAGAAGGGATCCATGGAAAAAAAAATTGAGGAAGTGCATTGACGCTCCGAACTGTCTGCCAGGCATGCAACCTTATCGACGTCGTCGAAAGCAAGGGAGTTATCAAATGCTCTGGTAAGGGCCGGTTTTAGGAAGTCTTTGTCTGCTTTGAGGCTACAAGCCAGACGCCAGAAGGTGTCCCGAAATGGCTTGAGCTCGCTAAGCAGCACGTCCCATTTTTTGTTTCTAATTTGTAATTTGCGGTGCGGTATTTTCTTCGGAACGTTTCCATCGTGAAGTCTGATTGCGGCGTTTTTAGATCTGATCGCTCCTCGAATATCATTCTATCGTTCGGGTAGAATCTTCGGTGGCTGAGTGTATAAGGCTTTTAAAAGTTGATATTGCATGGAATTTTAATAACGTCAGGGATGTTGGAGAGATGCTGGGAGTCGATATTCTTGAGTATGACCTCAAGTTTATGCAAGTCAACGCTAGTTTTTGTAATAGCCACATTACTAGCGAACTGGCCCAGCTTCATTAGGACCACTCTATGGTCGGAATCTAACTCCAGAACGACGTTACTGATAAAGGATATGTTAATGGTTGATACAAGTGGGCGTAGGAAGGGCCACAATGCCTAGGTTTAGCACTTCAGCTAAGTTGAGGAACTTCGTCCCGTCCCGTTTTCATATCAGCCAGCGGGGTCCAGCTGACGTGTTCGCTGTTTAGATTACCAGCAATCAAGTCAGAAGGACCCAGCGAAATGAGAGTCCTAATGTACGATGGGAGTAGCTCTTTATTGCCAGAGATACAAGCAGGGACTAAAATGAGGGGAGGGTGACCCGTGAGGGACAATCTACACGCAGAGACTTGTATATTTTAACCGGGGTAGGTCTAGATATGAGCAGTGGAGGGACCTCTTAAAATATATTTAGGTTTTACTGCACCTCGTTCGGGGACAAGGTGGCAAGGTGGCAAGGTGGCGTGACCTTGTCAGAAACGACGGGTCTCATTACTAACATTAGCCATTTTGGCAATAACAAAATATCGATGTACTACCAAAGTAGTTCGCGAGCAATCTCGTCTGTGAGCGTAACGAGTCTGCTGTTGTTGAAGTAGGCAACAGTAATGGAGCCGGGTTTCATATATATCTTTAACTCCATTTCCGTAACTTACCCCGTTACGGAAATGGTACGGTTTTGAGTCAAAAGAGTGTATATTGATCGAGCTTAACCCGTCATATCTATCTATCTATAACATTTCTTAAAATTATGTTAAAAAACGACAATCAATCATAAGCCGGGCGGGGCGGTATTGCGGAGCTCTCTCGCCTAATGTAATAATAGAATTTAAATTTTTGTGGGATTCCTCCGTTTAATGCTCCGCTGCCGATGACGTCATGTAGCTCCTACAATATCATTCTGTTAGATATTTTTTGTTTAAATTACTGTTTGTTGTCATCGCAGGAATATAAAAAAATAATTTCTTGTATCGGGAAATAAATAAAAAGTAATTACGAAACAAAGGTTTCGTTAATCTCGTTTATAAAATTATAATTTTTTATAAATTATGTCTGTTATGTAATCCTGTGTTGGCATCATAACCACGAAACCACATTTAATGAAATATTTTTTGAAGAAAATACTAAATTTCCCTGCTATCCGTATTGTTAATAGGAAGGTCTTTACTGCTCCCACAAGAATTACGTGCTCTTGGCACTTGGAACCGTGCTTTCGACAGGAACACGTATATAACTCTGGTAGAAATTTACCTTATAAATTAGAAATTAATGCCACTTTGCATTGACAGTAAGTGATTTTTAGCAAGTCTTCGGGAGCGGAAACATATCTGTCATAATTGGCGTATATCTTGTCATGTATTATTTCAAAAAAAGCTATTCCAACTACAAAGATCCAGAAGAGGCGTTAAAATGGGTAACTGGTTCTAAAGGAGGTCTTTTCTTGTTTCGAGTCCATCACACGATATTTTGAAGTATGTATTGTAACGCAACATCCTAAGCCTTTTACGTTTTCTTTGCCTCGACTCGAAGTAATAAAAATGAAATCGTCGCTGCCGGCTGCCACCTGGCGGCGAGGCGAGGCGGCGCCGCGAACGGCGGTTGTCTTGTTAGCGCAGCCGGTTGCCGCGCCGCTTGGCGGTTCTGCCTTCGCTCGGGCTCCGCTCCGAGTGGCTACAATTTTTGAATGAATTCCTCTCTAATAAATTATCTTCATTTTATTATTTCCGCAGGCACGTTGTCACCGCACTCGCGTGTCGTTGAGTTTTAATTATTCGGAACATTACCATTTTCTCTGACACTTTCATTAAATAACAATTTATTTAGAAATAAGATCTACTAAGCCTATATTATGTAATTACTTAATAGAACATTGCAACTCGATAAGATAACGAACACGCCACGCAACGGCCGGCGGTAAGTCAACGCATTCGGCGGCAGTTCGATCGCCCTGGACGTGCGATGACAGTTGTTGGTTGTTAATACTTCGCGACACGAAACCTATGGGCGTTGGTTGTTAAACGTCTTGAACTTGATTGGCGTTGTGCAAATAAAATATGATTTTTGTTTACATAAAATGTAGGTAAACACATCAGTAATATGTTTCTCCATTTGACTATAGCGTTTAGTTGAACAAATTTCTACGATGCCGTTGTTAGATATTTTTTAAGGAATCGTTAAAGAAAATTCCACATGGAATGGGAATATGTAACTGACATATTAAAGTGAACCTGACACCGCCTAAAGACTTCTGTAGATAAGCAAGTGCAAGTGCAAGTTCAGTTCTAAATGACGTATGCATTACCATCTCCCAGATAAAAGCTCTTAATTTTTTGCAGAATGGCTAAGTAATGTAATATATGTGGTCTGGAGTTACCGCGATGACAGAGCCTTCTGCTTCATTTTCTTTCTATTGATCTATTCTGTCTGTTTGCTCCCAACGACTTGCTGTAATGTCATTACTTTGTTGGCAGTAGATGTCGACAATACCGGCCGGCGGTAAGAGCTAGTTACAAAAGAGGCCTTTCCAATCCCAACACAGCATCTCCGTAGAGTCCGGCCTCAGTTTAGGAACTTCGACTGACTGATCTTGCGACCTTTTTTGCACGTCGTTGTAATTTGTTATCTACTTTTTATAAGCAGCTATGTATCTCTTCAAAGCAGTTCGGTTTTGTTATAGTTTGAAGACCGGACCACAGCGTTTCAACGGACACTTTTTGCCGAAGCTGTAACAGCAGGCAGGGGCATCAGCGTCGACAACGACAGAACTCATAAATTTATGTATAAATTGACTATTTTATTACGTCTTAACTAAAAGAAAAACAATAATCAATTAAAAGTTAAAAGGGTTCATCACGTTTCTTCCTATAAATTTGTGTCGTACCCAAAATTATTAAAGAAACTGAGGCCCGTAACCAGAGTGAGGTGTCCCTTTCACAACATGATTCCCAGATTGAAAACGTTTAAAGCAACTTTGTGCCGCTCTTAGTGACACTGCGTAAAGTCAAAATAAATACGTTACCTTTTAAAGTAAACTTGAAAATTGTTTTATACACTTCAAAAACTAACATTAGGTTATAAGATTTATAACATTTTAGTAGAAATATCGGTTCAAAAAATTTAATATCTTGTGTTTTGGCAAATGTAGCCTTGTCAATATCAACAAAAACAGTCAGACACAAATAGTACAATCAAAAAGATTTTATATTTGGTATATGCATTATTTACCAAAAGACTTCTCCGACATAATACAATAAATGAGCGTCACAGACGCGGCGTCTGCGAACTCCGCCGTCTGCTGCGACGCAACCGCAACCAAAGCTTTTGTGATTCATCGTAAAACACCTTGCAGTTGTGCAGGACAACGCCCTTTGCTTTGGCTTTGGCTGCTCTATATGTCGTCTCGAGAGCTGTGTCACGTGTTGCATCCCCGGGCAAAACGTCTTACATCGTCGTCATATGTCATCGCTGCCCACCGTGCTGCGCATCGAGGTGCCCTTACGCCTTCTGATGTTAGTTTCATTACGAGAATCTTTTGGAAATTTTGAAGAACACTCGTTAATGTGGAAGAAAGTGTTTATTAAAATGAGCGACTGTGCTCAGCGTACTGGGTGACGGATAGCGCCCCGCCTGCCGCCCGTAAATTTAATCTTGCTGTAAGAGAATGTGTCCGGGCGTCAATAACGGCGCGGCGAGGTGGCTGCTCTTCAGGGAACTCGTTCCACCTCGAAATGCATGTCGGTTGATAAGCAGTGCGGGGAGCACTAGCACCGGGCGCGCCCGGGCCCGGCCGCGGCCCGCGTCCCTCTCCCCGCGTCCGCCCCATCATCACGGGCGGCCGCGCGCTTATCTGATGGGATCTGCGGTATATTTATTGGGGCGGCGGGTGTAGCTCGGTAGCGGCACTAAACCCGACAATTTAATGTGGCTCGTAAAGGTGGCGGGTGCGACCGCCACCGATAATTCCCTTCATTGTCTCGATAAATTAGCTTAATTAGTGCGTAAAAAAACGGACGGCGCGGAATCTAGCGCGTCCCCGTGGGTGGTCGGCCGACCCGACGGGCACCAATTAGTCCCCTCCCCGCCCTCCCCTCCCCGTCGCCTCACTCCCCGCCGCCTCACTCCCCTCCGCTCCCGCCGCCGCTCCGCGCGTACTACCAACGACAGCGTGAGCATCGCGACGCAGGAGTCAAGGCGCAAGCCGGGTGGGGAATGCCATTCTGCCGGCAACGGGAGACGTGGGGACATCGTCGCTGCGTTAAGACACATTATCCTCGTCCCTGTCGTTAACCGCAGTTTAACCGCAGAGAAAGCGCGATGCTCGTGTGCTGTATTCTAACGTAATGCGGTGCGTAAGTGCGGTATACTTATTTAATTTTACATCTGGTACATGTTGGAAACGTACACATTATACAAACCAATAAAAGTTCAGCTCAAGGTACCACCTGCACACGGCAGTATGCTTGAGGTGCGTTTCGCGACAAAAGTCCTGCTGAAGTCAGAAAGACAACTTTTGGGAGACGATAAGTTTAGCCAGGCGGAGTACGAACTGTACTTGAGGTCGCGCTCGCGGCTGTCGCCGGGCGCGTGCCTCTTTGTCACGAAAGATACGCACAATTATTTGTTCATAATTGATAAGCGCGGCGCTAGTCGAGTTGTTGAAATAATAAATCCTGGTATTATTCACGACCACAATGTTTACACAGCAGTGTGAATGAATGAAGAAGCAATGAAGCACACAGAGCGCAATCTTGTTGTAAGATTGTACCTGTTTTTTTCCGCTATTAACAATACATCTGGTATTAAAATATTGTATTGTTGATATCTACGTAGCCACCGGGAGCGCTGTTGGCAAGAGGGGCCCTCGGTACAAGACACATATATCTCATATCAAGGCCACACAAGAAATTCTTACGCTTTTTAGACACCCTGGCTGCACAAACCTCTAGTGATCACATTAATCGCTGTAAAGAGTACAATGTTCAGGAGTCGTATAATAATTGCGGCGCGACGTTGATCACATCACCACTAGCAAGCGTCGCCAGTGGCGATGTTGTCAGTGTACAAGTTTTGTGTGGGGCACATTGTATTTACCGATTGTAGACGTGATGATTGCACTTCAGCACCGGTAGCACCCGCAGTGCCGGCAGCATCCGCAGTACTGTCAGTACCGTCAGCACCGTCAGCACCGACAGCCCTGCAGACTGCGCGGCGCCGCGCTCACTGAAACTCTAATCTTGTTTACATTTATGTTACAATTTGTTAAATATTGTCTCTACTCTCCTCTATTCTTACATATCTGAAGCTGTCTATAGTGTTTGTGGGTACACGTGCTTATGTAGATCACAAAGCAGACAGACGGAGGCTTCTTATCACGAAACCCGTAGTCACTTGGAGCGGTTGGTGTGTTGACCGTTTGGGCCGGCCGATGCAAGTTTTATGAACAATATTTATGGCTGGGGTAAAGCCTGCAGAGGACGTAAGCGGCGTTATACTTGACTATGCCCGAGAAAGTTGTAAAGTGCGAGTTTTAAGTTAAAGGTGACTCCGAGGTCCTAGTCCTCTCAAGGGATAGAAAAGGTCGAAGAAGGGCAGGGCGCCCCGCTCGACGCAGCGCCGCGACATGCGTGTTCGTACAAAACTACATGCTGCTACATGTTGCTTTAGACAAAACTCTGGTCTTCGAGTGGTCCACGAAGAGAGTTTGACCTTTGTATCCTTGGGGATATCGCTAGTGAAAAGCGAAAGTAAAAGAGGACTTGTACAGGAATGGGTGTAGCAAAAAGCAGAGAGAAGATTTGGGACCGACATCGGGAAGTGCGTTCCGACATGGCGATGCCGCCGCGAAATGTCGGCCGCAGAGATCGCCGCTGCTTCTTCAGGCGCTCGTTCACAACGTTTTGATATAATTTATTTAGTATTTTCGCGTCCCTGCTTAACTTCATCGAGCGGTACGGCCCGTGCGCACGAAGCGTTTAGGCGTTTCATTACAACCGTCGCCGTGTTTCGTTCAGGGTGAATTCACTTATCCGTCTAATTATGTGAAAACTTCGGCAGCAGCGGCGCCGCCGGCCCGGGGGGCGCTTACAATATTAACACACGTGCTCAAGTGCTCAAGTCGACGCGAAAGTTCGCGGAAGTTAATCTCGTGCTCCATTAGAGAAGTGCGCCGCGCCGCGCCCCTGCCCCGCGACCCCGCGTCCCCACGCAGCACCAGTG
>DWIC01000026.1:0-20259 GCA_018248135.1 Battus belus
AACAAACAGCAATGGCTGCGTTAAACACGATCAATATTTACCATTTCTACGTTTACAATCAACTAGTATTGGCATATCATATCATATAATTATTATATGTATTTTTACAATGAGTCTTTGTTTTACTTCTTAGTATATTACCTGTACTGAATAATCTTTTAATATTTTTACTTTACTGATATTTAACAAACAACTGTAAATATGTATTAAAATCATGACGGGTAATGTAATAATTTTCCTCATTCTACTTACAAATACCCAACTATCTGGAAAAGGGTAAAACCTCACTGTTATTATAAGACAGATCAATTTTGTAAATGATTTAAAAATCTCAAATTACATACTGTTTATATCGAAGTCTCATATAAATTTTAAGCACTTGGTTGTAATTTTTTGTCGATATAACCTTGTTTATTTCACACGTCAAAAGTCGTATTTAGGTTAAAATTGAAAAGTCCGCTAAAAGATAAAACATGTAGTATACATTTCGGGTAAAATACGACAAACCACGCTTTTTAAAACGCCAACGTACGCCAATAAACTTCAACTCGATAAAAATGACGTCGGCTGCGTTCCAATTTATTAACATATGTTTTAAAGAGAAGTTATATAAGTAGAAACGTTTACCTCTTATTGAGTCCATTTGCAATCCTTGTATAATGTATAAGGCGTCGGAATTATAACCACATGTATTGCAATAGTTACTGTTCTCACTTTCACTGGTTTTATTAAAACCAATAATCAAGCTAATAGCACAACTCCTTTTCCATGAGCGCGAAACTCGCAACTGTCGAAGCAAACGAGACGGTGGCGCTCCGAACTCACCGATAAGACATGCGTCACTCGCTGACGTTCAGAAACTGTGCGCGTTCGCGCCTTGCATTCGCCGCGCAACCACTCCGTGTGAGCGTGTTGGATAACTAGTTGGCCGACGCCAAGTCCGATACACATACACATAAACAAGCCATGTTTTTTTATTTACTACATTTTTTTTAATTAGTTATAACAATTACATTTTTATTAAAATAACTACGTTGGTTTTATCTTGATTAAATAATTAGTATAGATGTTTTGTATTTTAAATGTCTAATTTTGTAATACTTTTATGCAAAAAACCCTTAACTGCTATTCTGTTTAAAAACTACTTATTTTTTTAGGATAAATTGCATTGTAGTTTAATAAATTAATTAAAATCGTAGAGAAAGAATTAGAAATAAAATAAAAAGGCTCTTGTTTCATTTATTACATTTAGACAAAATGTACACATTTAATTAATAACATAAGCAAATATTTCGTAATTACTAACATAAGAAAATGATTAAAAATTAATATCGAATAAATAATGTACTAAGACGTTATATTATAATATACTAATAATTTAAACATATACCTTTTGAAGGCCCAGGAGTAGAATTTTCATTGCTTGATTCTTCCTCTGATGTTGATTGTTCGTCCATATTTTACTGTAGTAATTTCAATGTTGCAAAATTAGATGCATTTTATAATTCACTCGGAAACCAAAAACGTTTTGATATGAACTTTCTGTGCTTGAATTATTACATTTTCCTATAAACAATTTACAGTTTAGTATAAACAATAAATGACACAAAAATGACGTTTAAATTTGATTATAATCTATGAGACGTTATTTCAATCAAATTAACAGGTAAATTACCTATCTATAGGAACAGACTAGTGTCGCGAACAAACACAATCGTACAGACACTGCATACACTTCGTTCATCCAACGATGTCGAGTGATGTGATAAATTATTACGTAAAATGTAACCAGTCATTAGGAAGATTATTCATGCTCGTAAAACAATTATCTGATACCGAAACATTTTTTTTTAAAACAATTAAAAAAAATGTTAACTTTTGAAAAGACTCCTGTCTAACATACGTACAAGTTTTCCTTGATTATAAATTTTAAAATAATAATAATGGTTGCAATATCATTAGTATAATTATGATTTTTCCGCTTTATTCATGAATAGTTATGTTCATAGAGATTTCACTCAATTCCGTTCTTAAATATTTTTTTAACTGTATATTATCTGTGTAATATATTTTTTTTTATTATTGCACACGTATTTGGATATTAGAATGACTTAACCAATATTTGGAAATGTAATTTACACGATTTTGTTAGTTAAATCATACCTTTTTTAAATAATAAAAAAAAATCATTTGGTATTTAAAAAATCAGTCTGGAAATAATTCAGAACAGCTGTTAACTAATGTATGATAGTTTGTCGAATATAAAAAAACATAAGTTCGGCGAGGCAGGTGTGGGTACAGCTTGCTCGTGCGCGGGTGTTACCTCGCAGCTGCTCTTCCACGTGCTCTGCAGCTGTCGCCATCATCCCTTAAGGCTCGCGCGGTAAAAATTACCCCATCCTTTACAAAATTTACCCTAATACTAAATCTAATATCCTAGACCTTCCTTTTTCGAATTTTAAATATATTTCTGGCTTTTGGTTGAACGAAATGTGTGGAACTTAGTTTGTTAAATAATTCACATAGTAGATTTGAATTATTTAACAAAGTTTGTGGCCGGTTCTTCTCAGCAGATCAGCACTCCGAGCTGGTTGTAATTTGTTACGAATAATGTAAAAATTATCGACGAATCAAGTGCGAATATACGGTGTGTATAAAAAGTATCGCGAATTTTGTGTATTTTCAAAAAAAAAAGTTATTTATTTGTGAATATCTATTTTGTTCAAAGTAATTCCCCCGGGATATTATACACTTGTGCCAACGTTGTTTCCAATCTTCGAAGCACTTAAGCAAAAAATTAATTTTTTGTGTCTTGTTCAGCTCCTCTTTCGATGCCGCCAATCGAGGCGTAGCGTCGTCCTTTCATGGGCCTCTTCAGTTTCGGGAACAAGAAAAAGTCACAGGGGGCCAGATCTGAGAAATATGAGTATCATTAGTGTGTTGTTTTTGGCCAAGAAGTCGCATACAAGCAGCGATTTGAGCAGAGGCGTTATCGTGGTGCAAAAGCAAATTTTTGTTTTTACGCAATTTCTGGCGGATTGCTTCGCGCAAATTGCGCATAACTTGCAGGTAATATTCCTTATTCACAGTTCTAACCTGTGGCAAGAACACATGATGCACCACGCCCTTGCAATCAAAGAAAACTGTAAACAAAACTTGGCGTTACTTTTTGTACTGACCGTATTTATCAAGCTAGCTTTATTTTCGACTAATGAAATTACGCGTAATTAAATATTAATTTTATGGGTGATTGTGTGCAGTTCAAATTAGTTTAAGTAATAATTTTTCTGATTAACTAGTTACTAACATTAGTTCAAAATCATTCGACTTGTGTATTTTGACTTTAAACATTTATTTAATTTTATGAATCGAATGAATTGTAAAATTGATCGACATTTGAATTATATTAAACTAAGAGTATCGTCACAAAATGTTGTTGACGTGTGAAATATTATGTAAATATTACATCTGTCGCAAATGCAATAAAAATTTGTACTATTCAGATGTATTGTAGACGTTGATAAAAGATGTTTGTCCAAATTTCCTGATAATGGTTTTTTCGCAGTGATAACTAAATATTATTTTGATAATATCATTTTTCTATTAATAATATCAACACAGCGATGTTTAATTCAATTTTTTGTTCTTTACCTACTGTTTTTATTTTTTAACCAGATATGTATTAAAATCTGTAAAACGTTATAATATACATAAATGATTCATGATTTGACAAATAACTCTTGAATAACAATATGAAAGTATACCTTCCATGAAATTTTTATTTAAAATACTCTTAAGAAAAAACATGTGTAAATAGCTTAATAATTGCTGTGTAATTATTGGTGTCATGTGGGTTGTGGTTGTTCATTTACAGTCCGTATAATATATATTTATCTATATGTATATTAAGTATGACTTCATCAATGTATATAATCGACTGATTGCTTGTTGCATTAAATATTTTCAGAATAAATTGTCGCAGACTTTAAACAAATGATGATAGGAGTACACTGCTGCCTGAGTGGCATTTGCAGATTCCGCATGTTCGAAATGGCAGGGCGCAGAGGGCGCCCAGTGTAAGACATCTTTTGAGGGAGCCCTCGAATGAGACGTATTTAATCTGGTTGCTTAGGGTCCCATGCCCTTTTGTTCCCATCATCCCCATACAATATGTTTATTTTTGTGCGCAACAAAACCAACAAAAACGAATTAATATTGCACTGACATACATATTAATGTGTCTAAATGTTAATTCGTTTAATTTCAATCATTAAATTAAAAAAAATATTTTAAAATCGCGTCCGTGAACTTGAATGTCATAATTTGCGTATACCTGGACAAAATTTCTGTCCATTGTCACTACAAATTAAACAGTTTGGTGATAGGTGAGTGCTTTCACCGTAGATGTGAAGAAATATTTGACAGAAAATGCGCCATTGATAGAGCCAATAAAATCAAATGCTCATTTTATTACGAAAGAATTTGTGTAAAGGAATTTTAAGTTATAACAATCCTTGAGAATGAATTGCTTGTATAAGCTTGTATTGTCTAAGGGTTTTTGTGAAAGTGATAAAAAAACATATAAGTACTTCTGACATCAGGTTCCGTGTAATAAATAAAAAATGAATAAGTTCTCCTATTTATTTTACACATCCAGCGTTTTCTCATAATTTAAAATGAGAAATGTAAATTGCAGTTGCTAGAACAATTATGTAAATAATACTAGATTAATGTTTGTGCTATCCAACCATTTTTATTTCAGCATCAGAAAATTGAGGTTTATTTAAAATTAAAAAGATTGTTAATAGGAAAACTGTTGATGGTGATGGTAATGGACAAAATCATTAACGTCATTACTGTCGAACGATTTTATTTACTTTTTTAAGTTATTTCGTAGGTTGTGTCTTTTTTGGTTTAGAGGTACCATATACATTCTTGGAATGTTTAGAATTTTTTATTTTTTAGTTAGAATTTATTGGAATGTAATGAGTCATGCCATTGTGTGTTCTAAGTCACCGAGAGCAAATACGGTGTCGTAAAAAATCTATTCTTTCCAATTTCCAACATTGCTTTTGAACTATTTAAACAATGAGCGGTTTTCTAACTGTAAAGCAATTTTTGTAAACGATACATTTGTCCTCTGTTATAATTATTCAAATGAGGCCATTTGCCACATATAAACCCTGGCACTTGCATGGCGCCCGAATCATTTTTATTTATTTGTGATCCTGAAATATATCAGACGCTCTTGGCTTTGGCAGATTATTTTGTCATGTCCGTTTTAGATTTTGCACAATACGTACGCATAAATATGCAAACTGTATATATATAATGTAATTTGGTTACTATAGTTTTTTGTCAGTAAATGATTAATTTATGAAATCATAATAAATGTCATAACAAATGTTTTGGAAACACGTGATATCTACACACGCCGATTAGATTATTCTTTCTATAAATTGTGACTAAAAATCCTATTTTTGTTCCTTTTTTAGATGGTAACAAAAAATTGCATTGGTTCTTTCTAAATTGTATTAAATCTTTAAAGTAATTATAACATTTTATAAACATTTTTCTCCATTTCAAATTGTCTTTAAAGTTTAGGTAAATTCCATTTCTGTATAAAAACTAATCCAAATAATATATATAATCCATTTACTTTAAGTAAATGAACTGTTTATATGGCAACCCATGGTTTTTTTTAAATCCGCTGATTTATCAATAAGGTTTTGTTATTTGAATATTATAACTTTGTTTTACATATTTTATAAATGTACCTACCATCTCTATTTCCTGTCCGGAATACGTCGGTACGATGATTCAATTAATTTTTCGTCGTAAATCGTAGAAGTCATTCCATATAGTACAGAGAAAAATATTAGGTACACATAATCACATCCTCGTATTAAAGTTCTAGACGCGTTCTGACATTTCATGGAATTATCATCAGCCTAATTAAGGAGATTTGCAGCATCCCAATCTGGAAAAATAAATAATGTAAAGCCGCGGATTGGAGGCTCTGGGGAAGCCTCCGAACTTCACTGCGAACACACTCCGAACTATTCTGTAAAAAGTCTAAGTTAAAAGCCTACAGCACTCTGCCACCGCACTGGCTAACCCGTTAATACCCACAAACTGTATTTGTTAATGTACAAAAAATTTATACCCTGACTTCGGTGTTTTTTATATTTAAACATATCGCTTTTTTATGGAGTTCGTACTAGAAATGTTCTCATGTTCTCATAAGTAATATCGATTCACCCACGTTGAGCTGCAAAAATCTTGATGGAAGTAATTCATTACATTTAATTTTTATTAACAAGTGAGTTTTATAAGAAAGGACAAAATATACATTATTTGTGATTATAACACTAAAACATTTTGAAATTAAATATTTTTTTAATCGAAGTTAAAAATCATGTTAAGTAAACCTTAACCTCTTCTAAGTGTAATTAAAATTGTACTAAGAAAGTTTTGTGTGAATAAAACCTCTTTCTAACTTTCTAAATTTCCTAACAATAAATAAAATTTAGTGTCTTCGGATTAACGTCAAAGACAAATAGTATTAAATGTACATTTTCTGTAATTAATATACTATATTGTGTGTTTCATAGTCTTTATACATTCCGTTAAAGTGGCATTATGAAAAAACTCGCATATCGGTAGAGAGAAACTCATTAATAAACTCAAATTTTAATGAATGAACCATGTACAACGTGAGAAAGGTTCACGCTCGTGACGTTACAATAACCAGGAAACTATGCTCAAGTTATGTGAGGTAGATATGCGCCAACAACTACGACAAACAATTCGTTACAACCATTTATTGGAAATAATCGAAATGGCTACATTTGTCAATGTTGATTTCCTAGTGATTACATGTTTTAATGTGTTTTCACTTTAGTGAAAGTTTATGTAAGTTAAATCAAATAACATTTTAATACGTCATTGATAAATTATTTAATTCATAAAATATTTCTTGTAATGAAATGATAACATAAATAAAAATTACTCCTACAACAGTAGAATAATAAAAACGTTAAAATAAGTTTTCAAAATGTATTCCTTAAGTTATGTGTATAACATCAATGTAATCACTTCTGGAGTAATTTTAGTTTTTTTTACTTTATGAGCTGGCAATGAGCTTAACAAGTCATTATTAAAAAAATTTTCATTGAAAAATTAAATGTTAATAATTTTAATGTTTAATTATTGTATGAAATAAAAAACAAATAATAAAAACGTTTATATCAGTTGTTTTTACAATAGTAGGAATGCGTATGATATCAAAATTATCTCTTCTGGAACAGTTTTAAGTCTTTGACGTTAAAGCTGGCCAATGGGCTCGCTCGGCGTGGTATGCGGCCTTCTTTTCCCAGAACTCCGTGTTGGGATGGCTGGGACTTGGTTTAAGTACATTTAAACCTGAATATAGAAGCGGAATCCATTTTCGACTGAACATTTACTGCACTCAAACTGTTAAATATGAACAAGTTAATTAAGTAAAAGTAAATTTTTCGTATTTTATCAATATGTTGTTATATAAACACTACATTTTGACGAATTGCTACTATGTGTAGTCTAAATACATTTTAAAGCTTCACTTTGTAGTTATTTCAAACTACATGCTTAACATAGCCGTGTAGTGACAAATTAAATAAATTTAATGTAATATGTAGTTGTTTAAAAGAGAACTAATATTTTATAAGAATCATGCATGGTACATATTTCATGATATAAGTTTGACTTTGTGGTGTTAAGGAAAATAAAATACGTGTTAATAATCGTGTTTTTCAAAGTTGAACCATGTAAGGAATTTTATAATGAACGTCAATACAATATATTTTTTTCTATACAAAATCCGTTACATTCCATTCGCTGAAGCCGCGTGTTGCTATCCCAGCTTCGTGCCCGTCGAGATTTCGAAATTCCGAGAAAGGCAGTGCCTTATAAATTATCTCAAAAGCGCCGACGCGGCCCTATAGCCAGAAAGTTTTTTTACTCCACAGGTAGGCTGGCGCTAAGAAGGGAATGGAATTTACAGTACGCTTGCTACATCTTGATGGCTGTTAATTTTTTTATTTTTATTTAAATATTTGTACAAACATATTCTCTATGACGTTTTAATTGTAAAAATATGTAATTGTACAAATATTTACTAAATATGAACTGAAATAAAATACATTTTACACATACAACAGTATAATAAGTAAATTACTTCGTAATAACTTATTACTTAATAATAAGTTTTGATTACTTTTGTAATGTGCATAATATGTAAATAATATATTTCTATTAAATGTTCATGTTTAACACACATTTTAAGAAAATCGTAATATATTTTCGTGAAATTAATTGAAAAACAGTAAATTATTAAAAAAAACAAATCTTTCAAAATAAATATGTGATCATTCATATTACAGGATTCTTATTTACATAACCATTTGTTTTAGTAGTTTTTATTTACAAAACCTTTTGTTTTGAGTCTTTTGAATAAAACAAAGTTTAGAACGTCGTACTTATAATATTTAGAAATTTTAATAAAATGTTTTTACCCAGTATTAAAGATTATTTTCAAAAGTATCAATTTATTTTCAGACACGATCTACACTTTCCCAATAAGTAAACTGTAAAAAATACGCGTGGTGCAAGCACAGGGTTTCTCGGAAAATAGGGCTGTTGCAACAACAGTGCATTCCGGGATGCAGGCAGCCCTGAAGGTCGTCTCCTAATAATAGCAGCATTGTATGCGCTGGCGCCTCGCTGCTAGGCCTACGATATTCTTTTATTTAGGACTTTGCATGGCAACA
This sequence comes from Battus belus, assembly GCA_018248135.1. NCBI lineage: Eukaryota > Metazoa > Arthropoda > Insecta > Lepidoptera > Papilionidae > Battus > Battus belus. The sequence goes on from DWIC01000026.1 coordinate 8,811, forward strand.
AAATGATTATACAATGACAAAGTTCTATTTATAACATGTCCGTAACAGTTGCGATAAGAGGGAAATGTTTATTTAGTTAAAGAAAATATAACTGAAATGTACGTTTAGGCTCTCACATTCGATACATTTTTCTCATTTTAATTAAGTAAAATCAAAAAAAAATATTTTGTTTCTATTGAATTCATTAAGCACACAAAAGTCAAAGTGCATGTAGCTACGAAAAATTTAATAGATAATGTCGAATGACGAATACCTGAGTAACATGCTACAATTATATTTTGCTTACAATGTTCGCTTTATAACGTACCGGATTATGTCTGTGTTGTCTAACTATGTATGCTGGTTGTATGTATTTAAAAATATAAGATAGATCAAGATGATATAAACAATAACTATATATCCTAATCCATAGTAGAATCGTCACTGTTACCGACGACATAGTTAAATTCGCAGAAAGACTGTATTCGAACAGCGAAGGTCCCGTCATCGTGCCAGTTTTTGGCAGGTCTTTTAGCCAGAATCTGTCGGCTATGATAATGATGATACAATTGCTTATTGCTTACTACTTGTAACTTATATTTTTACGCCTATTCACAACCACGGCTTTCACCTATTAATTCATTATAAATGTAAACTTTTTGAGTTACATTTTAAAGTTAATACTGGATTAAACTTCAACAAAGTCTATAGTAGCAATGGATTGTTCTATCGCAATATTGTTATTTGTGAACAATTAAAAGTTAGAATTTAAACCGAAATTCATTCAGTAGATGAACACAATAAAACGTGTAGGCAGGCCAAAGTACATTCATAAAGCATCTGCTAGACATTAAACGCAACATTGACAGCTAGAGCCATGAAACAACGGCTCTTTAGAGTAAGCCGAGCGCGCCATTCTGGTTTCTGCAGCTAACAGGTTTCGGTTGGTATTCCATTGAGTACATTAGGCGAACGGATGGTGTTCCTTGGAATTTGGGCCACGGTGCTGACTCAACTCCGATCTAATCCCTTCCCTATAACTCGGAGGTAAGCTCGATAGGCGAACGCGGATGTAAATGAACTAAGTAAATGTTAGAAACATTCGTCAAGTCAAAGGACGGCTAAAACATGTGTAACGTTAATATCGTTTACGTGAAACGCCATTAAAATCTGTACCCAATGATTGGTTACAGGTATAAAACCTTTTAGGGGTGAATGTATAACTCATTGGTAATTAATGTATGGTACTCTAAAATCAAAAACCAATGAATACTGAAATAATAAATAACCAAATGCGTTGAGAGTATTTTATACATACATTTAAAAAAATTCTTTAGCCTCTGAACTCTTTAACGCCAGAAAATATCGGCTTGTTGCTTAACAATAGAAAAATAAATTAATGTAACATATTTCAAAGTAATAACTTCATACCGAGTACATGGAAATAGGCATAATTAATAATTTTGAGCTTTATTTACGTATATGCATACAGGTTGAATGAATATATGTATAAAACTATGTATGTCTATGTATCTATAATTGCCAGGACACATAATCCTTGCCTAGGCTATCGCACACAATTACTCAATAAGGAACTCAATATTTTATGTAATGTTTTATCGTAGAGTAATTCATAAGGACAAAAACCATCCAAGTTCGTTCAGAAGAATTTCTTAGTAATAAAGAACGATGTTTTGTGCTGTATATTCAAATATGCAAATTTATATTATCTTTGTATAAGAATACATTGCCTTAGATTTCAAACTAAAAAAGTTGTTATACAATATTTTCGATGAAAAACTCATTGCTTTGGTCCGAAAGACATTTGTAAAAATGTTATTTATAGTAAACAAAAATTTTAACTGTAAATAAGCAAAATTAGGACCTAATTTTTATTATTGTATTAACATTGAACAATTTATATTTAATCTATACAAAAATACAGAGTCCGTGTATTATTCAAATTAAATTTCAACTCCTGTTAATGGTATATTCGATTGTAAATAATTTTATATGTGCAAAAATTATAATCTGCAGAAGTTACGAAGTCATAAACCTTAGCGTCGTTAAATATTAAATTGCATTTTTTATGATTATAACGTTTAATAGTCCATTCGGTCAGACCTAGCATTAGCTACGTATTCTTTCAACCACAGAGCCCGCATCCAAGTCTTATTTTCTTTTATTATCTGTGTCTGTTAACCTCCTTTGTTTATGGATTAACTAAAACTAAAAAAACCGCGTCGGTTGTAATTTGAAAATATCAGTACTATTGTTAATTTATGGAGAAGCCCTCCAGTGGACGTCTTACTACGAAAATAATGATGAAAATCTCTATTCTAACCTCTTTGTTAAATTATATAATGAATTTGTACGAATTTATCGATTTACTCCGTCTTTTATTTATTTTATAATTATCCTAATACTTTGTAGAAGACAGACAGAACAAATTATTAGAAATGCGATGAACTTTCACAGTTCATTATGAATTTCGGTCTGCTGCGTCGGTCATTCAATTTACATTATCATCGTTATAATTTTATTTATATGAGATTTAATTAATAAATAAAGTGATCATTGTAAAATAAATGCAATTTTTTTTATTGGAATGCAACTGGCCAATAACTTCTAGCAGTTTACCCGGACAGCTACTTAATGACTAAGTATTTAAGTTTGCACACAAAAAAGACACACCACAATAATTCACATCGATAATTGGGAAGAACAAATCGGTCTATATCTTAGATGTACATAATGTTTAGTAAAATATAATTACCTTATTTTTTTATTTTCATCATCAGACCAATTTTAAAACATGACTGGAAATTTTGGACAGAGAATGTTAGCAGAGTAAGAAATTTTGGATTAATGCACCATTAGGTTAAGATATAATAAGGATATTCAAGACCTTAATGATCCAATGTATAGTGAATCAGTTAATTATAGGTTAAAGAAGTTTAATAATTCAAAGAACCTAAGTTGGATAACAATTTGTAAATATAAATGCCTTAAAACTTTATGCTATAACCGATAACACGTTAAATTTAACATATGATCTGTTACAAATTGACTTAAGTCTTAAACACTTATTTAGTTAACGTTAGTTAAATATCAAATGATATTTAAAACCAGTCAATATCATTAATGTACTGAGTGACCTCGTTAAATGACTATAACAATGAATTTCTCACGATTAAAACTGTCTTAGCCACAAGGTTTCTTCTAAGATGTGGTAAGAAACAGGAGTACGACCTTCATGGGTGACAAAGATATCTAATGTCTACATAAATTAGGTAAATAATTGATTCATCTAAGAACGGGTAGTCGATAATGGAATTCAGCACGTCATTGGAAGACTTCTATCGAGTTTCACAACTATGACATGTACATGGATAAGACGAGATGTCCATATCGTGCCAATAATAGTATCAGTAGCAGGCTTGATTCTTGAAGTTGTATTATAGTTGGGGGAAACAGTAAAACTAGTTAAATCAACTTCCAGAAAGGTGACAATCGTCGAATCAAACTTGACTGGGCAACGTTCAGGAAAATACGAAACGTTTCTCATCCAATATCCCTTAAATGCCTAGAAACGAAAGTTAATGAAATGTGACCAATATGTGTTACCAGTGATAATTTACAGAAACCTGGTCTCTCACTTTTAGCTTCATTTGCAAGGACACCGTCGAACAAAAGGCCATGAACTAGGCTCAGAATTCCTCTATGAAATCGGATCAGAAATACTGAGATGCCTCGACAAATGAATGTAGCGAATATAGTCCAACTTATCGGCAAGTTAAAGTGTCATAGGGTAGGCCACACAGAGCGCGAAACAGATGGCCCATGGGATCTTAAATTTCTGAAGTGAAGGCCACGGACTGGCAAGCGCAATGTAGACGCCCCGATGCTGGATGTAAGCTGCTTCCAACCACAAATCTATGATAGCCTATGTCCAGCTGTGAATATCCCACGGCTGAAATGATGATGGTGAAGAACCTCAGACCTGTTTATATAATGAAAGCTTGTTATGAGCGGTAACTTGAGTACCCTGATAATAATTATTTTTAAACCTGGATTACCAATTTCTAAGTTTTTTTTAACGGTTTAAATAAACTTAAATTTTATGTTGTTTTAATTAAATCTTATATCACCACTTTTTAAATAATGTATTGCCGATAAATTACACTAATTGGGTGTCATTCATTTCTTAGTTTCTTATTTAACGGCATTATAAAATTTAACGGTAAAGTCGAAACGAAAAAAATTACCTTTGAACGAATGAGTAAAATAAACAAAAACAGAAAATTTCCTTTTCAGTAATATAATGGGAATATTTTATAACCATAAATACAGGTTGTTGCTTTATAAAGTATTTTATGTGTTAATTGACAAAAATATCTTCGCAGATTAAAGTTATTTATATATTTAAGGTAACATATTTTCTTGCTCCAAACGTCTGCAGTGTTTCGTGTTGCTATAAACGAAGTAAAACATTTGCTTTTTGTCGCTGATCTCAGTTGCGCAGTATATTTGAGTCGAACAGTCACGACGCAACTACAACATGGAGGTCGAACGCCTGGCATTGCCAAATTTGAACAGATGACGTCAACCTCCACCGACCATGACTTAGCCATTTGATATTTCAAATGTATTTTTTTATATTCATTGCTCACTTGATGCTAATGTTAATATAATATGTTTATATAAAGGAGCATTGGATATCAATTCTAACGCAGATCCGTTTATTCAAACGTTGTTAGAAACTAATAAGATACGATCATCTGAAACGGTCGCATCGCATCACTTCTTGTAGGTCGATGTCTCCTTATACAAGAAACAAAGAAGTCATCGCATGTTAATTTAAATTTTAGCTGCGTATTATTTATTTATTTTGTTCTACGTCGTTACAACAAGCAAATATTTTTGTTAAAGTTATATCAGTTTTAACTAATCACTCGATTATAAAATGCGATGTAAACAAAGCAATTACGACGAAGGATGCTGTACAAAACAATAATTTTTCGTTGAGGTTATTATTTTTGAATTATTAATACCAAATAACCTTAAAATGTATGTACGCAAGAATCAGGTATTTATAAATAACGTGTAATGTGTGAAAGTTGTCGGATATGTATTTGTTGAAGTCTTACTTGTCTGTATTTGTTTCATGGATTCGACATTTAAGCTGTAGGATGACAACAGCTAGTTATTAAATAATTAGATATTAAACAAACACACGGTGTTTTGTTCACATTGCTTCACAGCAGAATTAATGGCACTTTATGAAAATGTGTCCTAAAGCAATTTCATTTTTTAACTACAAAGTTGAAAATGTTTTATATAATTATACTTCGGTTTTGAGAGATTTCAGATATTCTTATCTGGGAAATATATAACGAGTTCCTAAATAGCTCAAAATCACTTGTTTTGTTTTTAAATGAGATCTGAAAATTAATTACTGTCAATCTGTCATTGAAAAACGGGTATTATTTATAAAAAGTCATATACATGTTTATAAAAAATATATAAATAAATTTTTTTATTAATTCCAAATCGGTCATAATACGAAAATTATTCGATTTTATGAATATATGAATTTAACAGGCATTTGAAGAAATGACGTTATTTTTGTTAAATATTAACATGAACGATAAACCGCTGATATTATTTTTATATATAAGAACACTAAATAAAAAGTTTTAAGGAAAAAAGTTTTTATGGTAAACTTGTTTGCAAACTTGGATCGAGCACGAAAGTTAGACGGTGCCTCATTAACTGTGTTTGTCCAATAACATGGGCTATCGAGTTGCGTCGGCTAGATTTCACTCGCCTGTACCATTGCCTTTTAGTATATTGCTCTATAATTCGTCGTACTGAGCTATTTAACCTTTATTTTGACTTTTGACGTATTATTATTTATTTAAATAAAATCTATTTCAACGAAATGGACCTGCGAGTACCAATAGCTAGTAATAAATATGTGTAATATTAATTGACGATGAGAAAATTATGGGCCGAATTATAATGCCTGAGTATGTTTTACTTACGGAATAATATGCTTTATAACGGTGTATCTTGAAGATCGATCGAAGGCATAATCGTTTTTTACAAATATATACAAAGATGCTAAACTTCAATAAAAATCATTATTATTATTCTATGTTAGTAAACGCATGTAGGTCTGTATTATTTTAAATAACTTTTGTTATATGAGCTATTTGTTATCTCAATTGATATCTAGTTAGTAATGTTTTTAAAAAATATTCTTTTGCAGCAGCCCTAAGACAGAAACGCGAGGATCTCATTTCACGAGGCTTCTGCGTGGCGGTTGCACAATGGACATTGTGTGTTTGCCTTCACAGAAGCAAAGAATGGCTACGCACTACGTACATAATGATACAGACCTATTGTGTTCCCTTGGAATGAAAACACGTATGCTTGAGATGTATATATTTAATACACGTTAATTGTAACAATCACACGACATGGAGATTAGAAAATAATTTGTTAAAACGATGGTGGCAATAACATATTGCTTGTAGATTGAGCCGATAAATTTTGAAGTGAATAAAAATGTTCGATTGTAACCTCGTCGCATTCACTGTTGGTGTAAAATGTTACGAAAACCGGCGGTCCTAAGGATAGTAATGAAAGAAAAATAAATATAACTATGTACACGATATTTACTTGATCATTACATTTACATATAGTTAATCTTGGTAACGCCATCTTTAATTATAGAAAATGAATCGTAATAACCACATAGATTTATGTTTCATGTTTTTGTAGCTTTGTAACCGTGACACCTTTGTCACATATTTTTATTAAATTTTATACATCTTTTTTGAGAATAATAATAGGATCTGTGATAGAAAAAACGCAGATTAAAATATAATAATAATATTGGCAAAGATCTAGAAAACAGGATAACATGTATATAAACAGCATAAACATATGGCAACCCTGAGTATTGAGTAAAGTCAGTATCGGCTTTCGCAAGTCGCACAGCCGCCTGGCGGATAGAAAGCGCCTCGACCTCACTTTCACTCCTCGCTAGCACAATGAATAATGTCACGACACACCACACTTTAACGTAACCATGTAGTATACTGGGCCAGAAGAACATAAAAATTAAGATATTTTGCGTTACCCGGTTGGTTACAAACGAAAAACTTGCACATTGTTTTTCTTTAAATGCAATAACTGTTCAAATAAAAAGTTATGTTAGTTCTGAACATTATGATACACCACTACCAGAAACGGTCAAAGAGGGCAGAAATCCTACATAAGCGCGTTTCACTCTGAAGAATGGTATCTTGAACTAAGAGATTTCCCGAAACAGTTTCTGTGTTTTATTTGTTTAAAACAATTACGCTCACACATATATGTACTAATTGTTATTTTGTATTAAAACTATCTATGACTACAATGGTATAACGAATCTTAACTTATATAACTTTTAGGTTATCTAAAAGCTTTGTTTTGATTATAACCTTTTTAAGTAATTTATGAAAATAATGAATTAAAATATTGTTAAGGAATGTGTCTGCAGAGCGTTAAAAGTAAACGCGTTATGCTAACTCCATACGTGATATAAAGGAGTTTATTTAATCGTTCAACGTGATTTATCTTGCAATGTAAGGTAAGGTTGGAAATACAATGTATTATAAGATTTCGATTTCCGTCTCTTTTCCATGATTTGAATTAATAACAATTAACCGTCGTCGACGTAGCTCGTTAAGTCAATTTATCAAGTGTCAATTGATTTCCAATAACAGTTTACAATTGCGAGCGGGCGAGGCATGCGGGCCCACTCGGTTGTTTAATCAACAATCGGCTGGAACAATTTGTGACGCCATTACAGCAGACAAACACGAAATACCGTGAAAAGTACAAAGTGGGCTCTTCGCGGGAGGTCCGCTTGAAATCATAATGAAACAGGAAAATTGTTTACTATAAATACACGTTAAAAGCTTTACTGGTACCAAGAAATGTGTAAAGTTGCAATCACATGCGTAAATAGCTATTTCATAACTAAAATCCACATGAAACGCAAAATAGATTCATACCGCTGCGTAGTTTTGTGTTTACTTACAAAACATCACCTTTGTAGTTACGTAGTGCAGTTTACTTTTTAACCAAAATAATCTATTTTGCCACAGTACTGATAAAGCGAAATACTCGGAAAATTATACTATATACAAGGCAGGATGCACGGCACAGTGGAGCGAGACGGTTGCGCGCCATGGCATAGAACAATCGCGAATATTTAAGTTATAAAGAATCTGTTGAATATATCGATTTGGAACTTTGTGTTAGAAGTCTTTAAAGGTGCTTTTTCTTTATTAATTCAAGGTACATAAAACTTTGATGTTTTAAGTTCGGATACAATTTCATACGAATATATTCTATGCAAGTTCTCCGTGCACTTTTATCAAAATTTAACTCAATAATTATTGGGATAGAGTTTAATTTCGTAAAGAGAGATACAGTAGTAGGAACGTTCTGGAACGCAGGCTGTCGGTTCCATGAACCGCTTCCGCCGTTGCTTCTTCCGTCTCGGGTTGCTGGCTGTAGACATTCCTGAGCCGGACACCGGGCCGGCTAAAGAATGCCGCCCAGACGGGCGCGCTGATGGCATGATAGCTTAATGCAACCACAAGCAGTCCGGGTTCTCACCGGAATTCCTAGCGCGGCATCCAAGGTTGTTCATACTGTTATGTTCACCGTAGTAACGAACTCCGGTGCAACATTTTAATGCTCCTCGGCCTAGGATTTAAAATGTGCGTTTAACAAATCGTTTTACATTATTTTTTATTTTGCGTTATGTTTTCATTCACTTCGATCTATTCGAAGTAATTTTAACTCAACGCTTATTATCTACGCTGAAGCATACGGACGATATTTTTAAAAACTAGGGGAAGGTTTTTGTCAATATTTATCTTATTTTGTGAATCGTGAGAAAGATTATGAAACAAGGTCCCATAACTTTGAGTTAAGCGATCCATTCATAGAATTTGTCCTAACGTTGCTCCCACGCACATTTGGGACCCATGTGTTCTCTTATTGTGTGGCCGTTTATCTTGTATTAATTTCACATGTTCACAGGCTGTGGAATATTCAAAATATTATAAAGATTTTATGTGCACTTTTGTTTTTTACTTTTACACATAGTTTGAACTTTTATCGTTTTCCAAATTTTTTAAGATTTATTGATTTAAAACTCCACTAGTTGGAAACCATTAAATGTTTGTTGAAGTAGGTTTTATAATTTAATTTTTAAATTGAACAAATTTGATTAATGCGCTGTTCTTTTAGAATTGCTACAGACAAGCATATCTATTTTCTTTCTTAGATTTTCTTAAATTTTGTCTCTTCGGATATAAAATAGTGAAATTTGTAATTTAAATTACAAAATAAAAATAATCATATTTCTTTAGGTTACAAAGAACTGTTGGTGAAATAGTTTTCGAAATTATATGGAGTTTATCAAAATCTAACGTCGTGTCATTAAATAGATATTGTCGTACATAATATTAAAATATAACACAATTTGAGTGGTGCCAGCCAAGCTGTTGAAGTCAAACACTTGCGATCGTAGGTGGAGGATTCGATTCAACGGATACAATGTTATATTAAGTCACACTTTGTGTATGAGTCATATGCGATTGTCTCTGGTCATAGATAGAATTTCAGAGGATGAGCAGCTCCGCTGCGTACTATAATACCACAATGCGATCGCCAACCCTTCCACACCCTCATGTTTGGGGGTGGCATATGCTTTGCAGTCAACGTCTATGGGCTGAAACCGCGATAATAATTATTGTAGAACAAGAAATCAGGTCTTGAGAAAATAATGTGTATTTATTAAGTTCTTACTTATTTATATTAGTTAAATTATATAACTAATCTGTACAATCCAATCCCGTAAAATAGTAGTACATAGCGACCCGAGGCGATCCTCTCCCTGGAGTTCTCGAGATTCGATAATTTAAGAGGTCGTAAGTCAACAATACGCACTGTCACCTCGAACGCATGAAATCTGCAAATGCCAATTCGGCAGCAGTGACAATTCGGTCCAAAAAAATTCTGTGCAATAAACGTAAACATTCTATATGTTTCTACATATTAATTAAAATAATATTTGTCTGTGTAAAAAATTAAGTGTATTATTACGGGTCAACTTATGACCCCGCCGTAATTTATATTTTAATTATTATAACCTCCTACGCCGAAGTTCACTTCACAAGTCTCTTTATAAGCGTTTGTCAATGAGATGTATTGTTGATTCATGAGTTATGAGAACTTTTCGGGAGCGTAACGGTTTTTGTGATGTTTTTTTGTCGTCTACGACCGTGTGAAGGAGCCTCAATTGATGCAGTATGGTACTCGGGTCGACCAGTCTAGCTTGATCTATGTTATACTTTAACTCGCCTCGATGTTATTTACGTAACCGTTCATAATGAGGGTTGTGGTGGATCTTAATAAAATGGTATAGTACTACTCCTTCAATGAGCAGTTTCTTTGAACGGAATCTCTCTGTGGTCTTTGTTCATTATTTTCACACGGAGATGCCACTAAGCAGTGTACGATAATGTGGGAGCTTTTTACTTAAAAAGTAATTTCATAATGTTTATATATACAGACGTTGTTCTCAAATGTTCTCAAGAAATGATATTATTATTTTTTACTTTAGTAATAGGTTACTAAATATTTAAAAAAAGACGTAAGGATATGTTAATTATTAATTAACGTGTATTAATAATAGTCTACATGTATACAAATGCACGTACAAAATATGTGTATATGTATAAATTGTTTTTGAAGCAATCTAATATAAACATAAACATCCTTTTCAATATATTTATAGGAATCAAAGTAGTTGGTATGCCATAAACATTTGCACTAAGTTCTTCCTGTATTGGTACATACGAACGCAAAGCATGTCATTACTAGTAACAATGAAATAATTTTAATTCATATGGTGTCATTTGTGAATGCGATATACTTGTCAGTTATATTTAAAATATAGAGACGTATTTGTAGACCCTTCACGACAGGATAGATTAATTTAAATATGATAAGGATGTTTTCGTTTCCGACAAATGTTGCTAAAAAAGTGTGCTGCCATCGTTCACATTTCACATTTTGGTTTCATTCACTTCCGTTTCAATTTTATTTAACTCGTTGAGGAAAGAAAAAAACTAGTTATGTGATAATAGGTCACAAACACAAAAAGGGGTTGTTAAAACTTTCCGAATTTGGGAAGATTTAGATAGTGTGGACGTTCAAAATTCTACGTAGAAAAATGTTACTTGGTAAGCTTTATCTACACCGAACCGCAAAGAAAAAGGGTCGGTTACCAAAACTTCAATATTTTCTAAAATATTTGTTTCAATGTCATGAAATAAAAACAGCATTAAAGAATATTCAATGCCATATAAAATGATATATAAAACCTTTTTGTAAA
>DWIC01000027.1:0-20248 GCA_018248135.1 Battus belus
AACTTAGCATACCACATTTTGTCATATGTTAAATTCTGTGAAACATAGTTGTTATAAAACTAACACATATTTTAGAATTAAAAATATATAACTCTTTGTTAAACTTAAGATTTATTATGTTATCAGTGTTAGATCGTAATGTTAATGTAAACAAATGTGTCTAAACTATGATTTTGTCAACATCTGTGAAAAAGAATTATAAAAACATAATGTGCCATACACAACTCGTATATGTAACGGCCTATGTCCAGCAATAGATAGTTTCACAGTTGACATGATGCCGGACAACTATGCCCACATTGAACATAACTAACGTTGTTAATATATACATATATCTATCGTACGATAAAAGTGTCGCAAATTGCATAATATTATAATAAATTTGGCATTATTACTTGCACATAAAATTTAGCAAGAAATTGCTCACATTTTAACGACGATTAGAAAACGCTACCTTGCATTGGATATTCAGCGAGCAGTTATTTCCTTTTAGGAAATTTTCAATTCACGTTGAATTAATAACGACGGCAATCGCAGACGATGACGCGATAGAAAACTCGGATAAGTAACAAAGTATGCTCGCGAAATAGCGCTGAAGGTAACGCGAATATTTAGTTGCAAATGTTCGAAAAATAATGTAACAATAAAATTAAAATACGATCCATAAGATACGTGATTAATTTAGATATAGATTATAAGGCACAGTAATAGATCTATGAGCAGGATTCAATCTCTCATTCATAAAGCCGCTGTAACGTAAAAAGGCTTTAAAAGAACCCCCTCGAACATATCTATGGGGTGATTTACTGTAGTCGCCACTATTGGCAGGCGGATTGGCCATCGCAATATGATATTATGGTACGATGAGAACACTGCTGCTCATCCTCTGGAAACTGACCGATTACGACCAGTGCATATGTACAACATATGTACAAAGTGTGAATTATATAAGATTGTATCCCGGGAATCGAAATCGCGAGCTACGATCGCAACTCCAAGTCCTCTATCTACTACTCCACTAGACTATCAATGCTCTACCAATGTAATTTAAAAGTATTTACAGTAAATTAAATTCAAGGGAAATTACTAAAATTTAATTTTGAGTTCATAATTTATTCAGGTCAAGTTACAGACATTAAATTATAATTTTTTGTAAATCTGATGTCTGTGAAATACAAGTTTTCTGAGCCAACAGTTATCTCGAGACTCGTATCTGACATTACACTATATTACAGGGGTGTATTTTGCTCACGCCGAAAATTCGAACCTCATGGGGAACACCTGCGTGTCTGAAAATAATTTATGGCGTTTGCATGAAATTTTAGAAGATAGAGCATTATACACAGAGGGATTAGACGTGCGTTGAAAGTTACATGGAGTATGAGAATTATAAAGAATAATTACGAGTACAGGGGCCAAGTTTTTGCTTCTATGTATAATTTGGAAAACATTTGATTATATTGACCCATTATTTATTATAGTATAAAATTACCCGTATACTCTATATAGCTGTTTAGACTGACAAGATTTTATAACTACATTAATTTAAATGTGATCGACATTAGTTTTAAAATAAACGTAGTTAATAATAAAATGCAATAAGTAATCGACAGTAGGTTTAGGTACGTAGTAAAGAGCTGGATGCACGCGATTCCGCCATTAGGAAATGGGCGCCGCCGCAGCTCTGACGATAACGATTTCACTAGGCGGCCATACTGAATGGGGAAAATTGCGCTTTTCAGCGAAATGAAAGCCCGCTATGGTTGCAGAATTCCTCTTAGATAAAAAACGTACATAAATTTTCGGGTCCGCCTCCTCTTTGATATTATATGCATCCGGGCGCCGCAATAAAATTTGACCTAGATTATAAAAAAATGCTTTGCCTGTAATATTTATAACGGCAATCAAATGTATAACACTCAAATTGGAACTATCTAGTCGGTTGCGTCTGTAACTGAATTAAGCCGTTTGATTGGATTTTATTTCCTCGCAAACGCTGCGGATAGCAGCTTGCATGGAATAATTATCACAGCCGATTAATTAGGCAAACAGCGAGCGAAGCAAGTTCAATCTCGTCTAAAAATTCTAATATTCACGAGCTTGCAATAGACGAGCGTTCTTGGAGCATAGTACAAATTGGAATTTGTAATAATGCTCAACTGCTACGGGAGATTTATTTTTGAAGAATATTTTCTTTTAGCTGTCCGACGGAAATCGGGTACGGATGTTGCGAAATCTAACGAACTAGGAAGAGGAACTGATGTGTCTTACGCAACAAGGTCACCACGATGACGCAAAGAAGGTCGCGTCGACAATATCGCATCGCGGGATCGAATCTCTTGAACAAAGTGTTGGCCGATGCATTGTTTGCTAAGTACAATTAGTTTGGACATATAATATTTAATGTATATAAATAGAGGAAAAGTTAATGTATCTGAAGGTTAAACAGAGAAGCAAATATTTTTGATGGTGATGTTAGCACTAGGTAAACGATAGATCATTTATTATGTCATCGAATCCAAGGATAGGCAATCTTTAAAAAAATAATAGTGAAATAACGCTTAATGGAATCATATGCAAAATATGTTGACTAACTCACACGAGTCAAACATTTCAGATTTAAGTGACGTTCGCGCGGTTCAACAGTCAATGTAACTGACTGTCGCATCATGCGGCGCCCTGGTATCGGTTTTCCGCATTTTGGATTTATAGACAACATTGTTAAGCTTCAATAGAAGCAATGGATTTTTTTTTACATTTTACATTAAAAAACAAGTGTTATTATATACTGCTATCATTTTCTTGTATCATGTTTGGAAGCATTGAACTTCTGAGTAATATACATTTATGAATTCAATTCACTTGTACTCAGTTTTTATAAGACGCGGAGTAAAAAGCGTACGGAAGCTTTTAGCATCAAAAAGTCAATAAGAAGGCTTCATTAAAATCAGATTATTCGCCATCAATCAATGGTCGCGGACCCTAATTCGGGTGAAAGTGTAATGTAATTTAATTAATGTATGAATAAAACATTAATCTTTTAATTACTATGACTTTCTCTTCGCTTCGCTCCCTAGGTTGAGGAGCGTTGCCAAGGCCAAATACTTGAGTACTTCGAAAGGTCGGTGTTTACTTCAAAACTGTTTTAATTTAATTTCGCTTGTCAATGCTGCAATTTACTTGGTAATGTTGAAGGGATTTGTGATTTCATCAAAATCATCAGAACCTCTTCTATTTCAAAGAAAACAATTATTTGCTACTAAGTGTTTCTGTTTTTTTTTTATTTTTAATAAACGGATTGTATTTTTTTCTCAATATCCTATCTTTAATTTATATTTATTACTTAAAATTTTACCTTCCTTTGATCATAATAATTTTCGTTAGTAAACGTCACGAACCCTTTTTTTGGACTTATTTCTTCAATGGATATGTTTACGAGTGTAACCAATAAAAAAACCCAACTGCTCGAGTTTATATATTTTAAAATAATCTAAGAAACAGAAAAAACAAAATTAAAGAATTGACAAATCCAAAGATTTTTTAGCCAGTTGACTGTTTAACTCTAGTATGTTCTCTTGAAAGCAGATTCTCCCGCAATACTATTAATGTAAATTATTATTGCATAAACATATACCGACAACATAAAGTCGTGTCCTAATTCTAGACTACGCTAAAACAACGCAGAACCGAGCCAAGTTAAATACAGCTTAATAAAATCAAACATCAACAACAAGAGACGAATGGTTTTGTCGAACCTAACAATTGTGTGCGCAAAGTCTACTTGTATTTGCTTTTAACCCCCTTGATATAATGTAATCAAGATCCGTTACCGACGAACCGTCAATAGTGGCGTTCTGATTCATATGAACAATAACAATTAGTGTTGGAATTTATATCTCGTAAGGTGAAACACGAATATAATACTGTTTGTAAATAATTTATACATTATTTTAAAAAAAAATGCACTCAGTATAAGATCGCTTAGTAGACGCCTTACAAGAATTTTCCAAACATTTCGTCTTAAAATGGCTTGAAAAAAAAACCAAAATGATAAACAATTATGATATGCGATATTATTATCTCTGAAAAAGGATAATCATTGTGAATGTTTATTCCTATACACAACGTTTAACTATAGAACGAATTTAAATAAATTTTCAGAACGCAGAAAACCGTTGTTACTAAGTGAAAACGCAGTAATTAGTTATGTTTCATGGAACGTGCATGAATTTTTCATTCGCAACACTTCTCGCCGTTATATCTGAATAGTAACTCGTTAACTTACTCGCAGTTCTTTAGCGAACGACGATATTTTTACGGTATGTAAAGTTCTTGTCCGACGAAGAACATTAAAATGCAAATTTCGACGTAAGGACATTAAAAACACAAAGGTTGTAGTTAACAAAGCGTAAATTTATTTCAGTGAAGTATTTATGAGCATTCTTGCAAACAAATTAAAAGACGGGTGGATGGTGGGCGTTTTTATCTACTACCCACCCCCTATTGGTCAATTGTCCCACATCATGTCAAGATGAGACATACCGCGGATACTTCCAGGCCCTTTATAAACCCGTCCAGTTTAACACTTACTATTTTTAAAGGTTTTCGAGAAATATCTCATCTTTTTTGTAATACGTTTAAGAGATATTTTACGTACAATTTTTTTTAATACTTCTGTAAGATTTATTCAATTACATTATGTTCAATTCATCTTATTAAATTTTTGTGTAAAAAGTATAAAAAAATATTTTTCTCGTAATGCGGAATAGCTATTTTTGTTTAAAACTCATTATTAAAAACTGCTTACTTGTTAAAGTTTGTCCGTTTCTAGTTTTTTATTATCTAAATACTACGTCCATTTTGATCTGCAGAGGAATTAGGTTCAATATTTTAGTGTCTTTGAATTGAAACGATTGTTACACGTTTTCTGCACCCGTCGAAAGAGGATTTACTGAAACCCTGTTCGCTAACGAAGCCGCGCTTGTTTGCACCGCGAATGCGCGCGATGTTTGCCAGTTTTATCTAAAAATTTAACAAAGCTTTAAATATATAAACAAAGGCAATTTATATAAATTATACAGTACATCGTTATATAACGATGGACGCCCGAAAAACGGATTGTCAGACCACCAGGTCTGTACGTTAATGCTTAGAAGGCCTCTGTTCAGTTAATTATACAAGTTATAAAAATACGTGTAAAATAAAGTAATACTACATCTTACATATTAAAAATGATATTAAATAGTGATTTTAAAGAGAAATATACAGATTGATGAATTATTGCAAAATTATTACAACAACACATTTAATAGTGTGAATCATAGGTAAATAATAAAAAGCAAAAATCAAAAATTTGTAACACACATCTGTTTGTCTATTTATAGATAATGTCTGAAATATAATTTTAACACAAGAAAATGATGACATATGGCAGCAGCGTTAGTCACCGACCTCACGCGGCGTTCGCGAATAAACATCAAAACTTTAGGAGCTAACGACTTTAAACCATGCAATATTAAGTAAGGATAATGAGCCCGACAGGAGACACGTTAATCCGGCGTATGGTTAAACTTGGAGTTCTGTTGTAAAATACTTTACGAACAACCCTGCATAAATTATTACTCTTCGACATAAGCACGATCGCTGGCCGTAGGCTAGTACAAATTGTATGGAACGCTTAAGATTGGCCTTATCGCAACAATTTGAAATAAAATTCCTAAAATAATTTGATATATTTTCATACAAAACTGACATTTTTTAAATAAGAATATATCACCCGAGAAGTTAACCGTGGGTAAAAATGGTATTTCATTCCACTTTGACCGGGATACTGAAACCGAGGCAAATAATATAAGGCTGGTATTTATTATACATTTACAATAACCTAATGAAAAAATTTACAATTTAATTGCAATGTTTGTATTTGCGTGCGATAATTTAATATACGGCTATATACGGGAAAAAAGATGACATAGTAACTATAAGTATACTCGTAAATGTGACGATTAAATCATCTTAGTTCTTAAATAGAATAGTGTCTATTGTGAAAAACAGTAATGCCATGCCATGCTTAGACGTCATTACGCAGAAGTGAAGTAATTGCATAACAACGATTGTTTCGTATCGTAGTCAATAACAAGTATTGATTTATTTAATAACAGAAAATCAATAGGAGTCAATATAACGGCACATGTTACAGTTTCGATCTGGTCCGTGTCTAAAATCTGATATCAGACGCAGAACCATTTGCCCCGTTATATATTCGCATCAAAAATGCTATTTGTCACGAACGAACGCGATCATAGATAGTTCCAGATCCCAAAGCAATAAGACCCTCGAAAATATGGAACGTCCATAATTTTTTTCCGTATTTTCATCGATAAGGACGAAAGGGTAGGGCACCCTACACGTAGTTCAAAACCTTTCAGCCGCCGTAAACAGGGCCCCGGGCATTTGTTCCTTGTCAGACGTAGTACGTGTTCTCATTACTAGTTACGCCCCGCGTATTGTTTGCCGACACCTATGTGTGACTGATGTGGAGGGCTAAGGAAGTTTCTTTTTCTTATTTACTTTCCACAACCGAGAATGGGCGTTGTGTTCCTATGTCTATTTCCCATTCTGCAGCAAGAATCAATTATGAACAGAATTGAAACAAATGTTAGTAACTTGACGTAAAATAAAGTAAATCGATACGAAGTTGCTTCCGATGTTCCTGATCATTTAATCGATTAATCTAATTTTAAATATTAATTTTATATTTTTACAAATTAACGTTAAAGGTATGGTGTGTATCTATATTTTTTTTAAACCACAAGTAAACTTTTTTCATTATTTCATGTAAAAATGACTATTAAATGCCGGTATAAGCTTTATGCTTAAGAGTATATTCGGCCAAATACACTTGAAACGTGAAGTAAAACGGTAATATTATGCATTTAAAAAATTAGAAGGCAAAGATTAAAATATATTGTAGACATGGTGAACTAAATAAATTTTGAAATATTTGTTGTGGCTTGACTTCTATTTTTTTATATATGACAAATATTATGTGCAAATTTTCTATTTAATCACGAAAGTCCCGGTTTTTGCACCTGTAAAAATTCAATGGATTAAAAATAAATTCAGAATCGTGGAGATTTTCAGCTTTTGATTGTCGTGTCAATGTGAGGTTCTTAGTATTTTCTATACATCCAAAAACTATTGTCATAAGGGGCACAATTGTGCCATGTACCGCCGTTCAAAAAAACATTTCTTTTTTGTTTGATGTTAAGGATCTAACGACCCAACTGTTGAAAAGAACTAAAGTAATATTATTATATAAAACAATATATTTCAAGATAATTCAAAAAGTGTGCACGGGTATACAAGTGATTAGTAGTAATGTATTTGTGTTGCTCCTAGTAATGGCTGTTGAAATAGTTTAATCATTACAATAACAACAAAAGATTGTTTGCTGAATCTTCAACTAATTGTCAAAAGCAATGACCTGTCAGAATACACAAATAAGATGATTTAATAAGAAGTTAATTATGATTTTACGGTTTTTGTTGTCATTAGCAAAGAGGATTTTCAATAAGTGATTAGCATAATTTACGTTCATAAAATTATAATAAAAATTATGCATAAAGGGCTATTACTTAAAGAATTAAGCACTTAATGTTGTGAATATTAAGTTATAAGACACTTAAAAAATAAGTTTTTATAAGTAAGACTTAATAACCTTGGGTCGATACAAAAGCAATGTTTGCGAGAAACTGAATAAGAACTTTGGAAATGATCAGTGTGTCCTTACTCTCCTTTCTGGACTTGGTATGCCCTTTGTTCCGGTTTATGCATTGGTTGCCGTAGCCTCGTCAGCCTCAGTGTCGGGTAGAGTAGCGTAGGTTTGTTATAAAGATGTCGTAGGTAAAAGGATGACCATGTCTCCAGCGGTAGTTGTCACGGATCGGCCTCTGGCACGGGCAGAATTTTGATTTGCGTAATGCCGCTCCTGTGCCATATATGGAAGCGTTGTAAGGGTTTGCGTCTGTGCTATCTAAAACTATACGCTAATCATGAAATTTCACAAATCACGTAGTTGTTTAAGTGTTACTTAATTAGGATCGCCTACCATTATATACTTATAACCAATTACGGTTATAGGTGTAAGAGAGTCTGAATGTATAAGACATTTTTCGATATAAGGCTTTACAGCTTTACCAGTCACTCTATATAAAGTGATTTTACCAATAACTAATTGAAACAAGATCATTGTTTTTTTAACTATTGATTTTAGGATAGAGTGTACCATACATTAATTGACATCAAATACCCATCATACTTTGTCTACATATGTAATACAAATAATTTTGTGAACAATTTAAAGTTAATCCTCTAGTGTTATTAAAGACGAAATGGCTGATATGATCATAATTCCATCGACGTTTTGGCAAATAACGTACGTATTCGGAGGTTGTACGTGTCTAAAATCGTCTAGATAAGCAATGCGACGCCAGCATAAATATTTTCACAATCGCATGGCGCTACTGTTACTAAATAACCGTGTACTCCCTACTCAATAATACCAAGGCTTTCCACTTTCAGTAAACGTTTGCCTTGCAGTATCGAATGCGCTGTTCAAATTCGTACAGAAACACGTAATTTTATCGTATGGACAAACGGGTAGATTATTAAAAGTAATTGCCAAGATGATCAACTTAAAAAAGAATTTGGAAATTATTCGTACAAATATGTAAAGATAGTTTTATAATAAATAAACGTCTAAGTAAAATGGATTGAAAAAATTTTTTGAAGGTCATAGAAATCCATGTTTAACAGGATAAATAAATAACTTCGTGTTAGTACAGTAAACTGACTTTAAAGCTCTCATAATAAGTTTTAATTATTGTTACAAAAAATTCCTCTTATAAAATGATAACGTAAATTCGAGGAAAACAAGAGTTAACTGTCAATGAAAACTGTTTGCGAGCGCAAGGTCTCACGAGTGAGCGGCGGAATTCGTCCAAATGTCAAAACCACTTCGAACTTTTACAAATAACACAGACAGTAGGTTTATTACATGCGAAGTTATTTATGATTAAAAACATATTCGTCGTATAACAATTACCGCAATGAGTTTGATTTTATTGTATAAAAATCTTATCAAGTTAATTTCCCACAGAGAAACGGTTATGTACAAAAATAGAAAGTAAAATAACGATGTATAAGTATTCGAAATAAATATTAGGGTGCAATGAAGTAGGCCACACGATATATTTGCGTAGATAAAGAGATAAGGGCTATCTTAAGGCACTTGTGTATTTCTCGAAGGGTTACAGAGTCTGATATTCGTCATTAGTGTAATTTAAGGCCGGAGGTCAGAGATAAGGGAGTGTCAGACGATCCACTTCTCGTGTTAGATATACTGCGTCATTTACACACTACATTGAATTTACGAAGACATTTATTTCAAATAAACTAAAGATCTTTTCATATAAGGTTAAGGAGAGAACCTTATTAAAGTAAATAGCTAAAGTTAAATTTTACAGCGAGTGACATAATTACTCACAAAAAGTTACGAAACTAAAGAAAAGCGTCCCAATTTTTTTATAAGAATTTGATGTCGGGAAAATTTGTGTTCGTACTTTTGGTAAGCGGACAATGGGCGATAAATAAAGGATTTAATACAAACCTACGTGCGAGTCCCTTTGTTAACTTGTTCTGTGTAAAGATTCATTATGTTTGTATAACAGTGACATTGTGGCACAGAAAACGTTTTTATAGAAGCATTTTTGTTGTAACTAATTTATTTATGCTGAGCTCTGCCAAACAAATCACAGGCTACTGATTCGTCGAGCAAAGGACATTAAGCCTACCATATAAGTCTTCCAGGTCACGCTATTTGCATACGACCTCCGACGAACATCGTTCTCCGCTATTAACTAACATTGTTAACAATTAATAAGCCTGTAAATTATCCTGCAATTATATTGAAGGTTAAAATCTATAATTATGTGCCTAATTAATTAACGTTATCGCACAGAAATCATCTCTTAACTTATGTTCTTTTTATAGTTAAGGATAGTTTTAACATACCTCAAGTGACAAGATGCGAGACACTGCTTAAAAAAGATTCCATGACACGACACACAAGTAATGAACAGGCACAAGGTAAAACAGATGTCACAGCTAAACAAAATAAGACGATCACTATCGAAGTATAACATACAAAGCGTTTGCAGGCGTGTTTGCGTGTTTACGAAGCCACGTGTACGGAGCAACGCGCCGAAACCAACTTTCCCCCACGCGACTTACTCCGTTAGAATTTGTCGTACAAATAATGTGCTTCACTCAATTTCCTTTGCGTGCGCGTTGCGAAATTCTTCGATCTGCACAGGGTTGCCAGACATTGATTTAAAATTTCTCGGGACATTTTGTATATAATAGAGATGTATACTCCAGAAATTTATTATTAGGATGTAAAATGGGAATGAAAATGAGAATCAAGTGCATAACTCAACATGTCATAGTTAATTCTTACTGAAGTATTTATTGTTAATGAGATATTTAATTTTTTTATAATACAACCTATAAAACCATAACTATTACAAATTTTACCTTTGGAAATCTGGTTATAAGAAATCAATAATAATAGTAAATCGATTACTTGACTAAATACCTAATAATTGCGAACAGTAATTTACGTTATAAACATTTGGTACGTAACTATAAACGTTATAAATCCTGCTTGTCTAATACATCTCGTCATTGTGTGCGGGAGATACGGAATGTCCTCGTACTAAGTGACGTGTGGAGATATTATTTTCATAAGACACGCGCGCCTAATGCGTACGAATCTCACATCCACACGTCTTAGAAGATGGATCGATTGTTCAGAGTGTATCACGTAGATACATTCATCACAATCGTTCTATAATCCATTTCCATTGTAATTCTTCGCTGACGGTTGACTTTGACCCGAATGACGGATTCCGTATTTACGCGTTCAGTGGAATCCACCGGCTTGCATTAAGAGTGTGTACGAGTTAAAGAAACTAAGTGATTATAGCAATGGCCTGACCGGCATGTGGTGCGTTATTTTGTAGAGCGAGCTGTATTCATATCTTGGAATTGAACGTTGGGGGGTCTCAAAATATTCAATGTCGTCAGTTTATTAGCAGTACACAAATCGTGACATGATGTTGTAAAGCAATCATCTACTGTTTAACACACAAAGACTTACTATTCGTAAATTTAGGTATTATAATATTTTAAATAAGCTTAAGACTGGACAGAAAAAAGTTTAAATATTTTCGATTTCTTATATCATGTAAAGTTATTAGAGGATCATCTATTGACGTGATTTTATTTTCGTACTGTCAGTAGACATGCATGTGGATTAAGATAACCATGACCATGACAATTCTTGACATAATGTGACGGTGGCGTCCAAAGAACAGCGATCGCAAGTAATCTGTTAATAAATATTTACGATTACGATATTTCGTAATCAATAAACAGTATATTGGAAGTAGAAAGGTTGTCGGTTTTATTTGTCGGTCGGAAAGCATCGCATTATTAAAGGTCTATTACATCGCACGCAAACATTTGATAGACAGCCACGATAAATTATTTACCTTTCCTTCGTTTTAGTTGCTTTTCAAGTACAAACAACTATTATTGTAATTACTGTGTACATGTAATGCTCTCAGCAGAATTTGATAAAAAAACATTAGGCAGCATAGTTTAAAGTTATCAATACATAAGCGACGTATTACGACCGCAAAACTAGATTTAAATTTTCGAACTAAAATACATCGATACAAGAATAATCTTCATAGGTTACATGTAAGAATATCATAATTATGCTATAAATGATTTACATAAAAAGATATCTAATACCTAAACATCTTTCCTAAGCATGTAATTGATATTTTAAAATATATAATATAATAAAACCTAATGGCGTAACCAGAACAGAAGAGATATGACAAAAGTAATGTACTGAACCACAATCTCGACTTGCCAGGCGGCGTCTTAGAGATTAATAATGTCAGTACCGCGAACTAATGTTCCTTTTGTGATTAACTGATAGCGTATTTTTGTCGAGGAAGCTGCGCCGGTTTAGGATAAATGGTAGGAGGGCATATAACTAATCACCGCCGGCATGTGCGCTCGGGGCTGTTTATTAGAGCGAGCGCGCTGCCGTTAGTGTTACACTGGCCACACAACGACTTATGTGCTCTGATTTAAATGATTTTTAGCTAACACCGACTCAGCAAATATATAATCCGTTGTTATATAACGTAACGTAAGTATTCCCGTTTCCGAAAATACATGTTGCTTTGGATGTGTTAAAACTAATTGCATTCGATCATTCAACGTATACGCTATGATATATTCTATTACAGCTGCTAAACGTAGATCAACTAAACGTTTTTATAAACTTCTACCTTACCAGCGGTAGAGGATACCTCATCGTATTTGTTACAGTATCGTAAAGTAAAGTAAATGTTCACGCATGTTTTTCGATGCATTTGTGACGTTGGTACAGGTTGCATCGGCTTTCCGTTATTCAGCGGTACTGCGACAGGTGTCGTAGTTGTCGCCCGTATTCTCGAAATCGCGTTTCCAATCTCCGTGCTTTCAAGTGCCACTTTCCCGTTACATGTTGTATGGTGTCAGCGTTTAGAGGTCATAACGACTTGTTGCCCCGTATTCGTATGCGCTTCGAGACATTCGCGTTCAAAGTTCTGAAGGATTTATGTTTTGTTTTTTAAAGTTTTCTGTCTACAGTAAATGTTCGCATTAGTAAACAAAATTTTTCAAAGTTTTATGAAATTTGCACGTTGTGAATGTAATAGCTATCGAATGCCTGGGTTGTGCCCTGGTTTTTTAAGGAAAATTAAATTCGGGGAATTTCAAATTGAATGTTACAATACAACGTTGATGTAACTTAAAACGTCTGGTCAAATAAACTGAATTTAGCACGATAGTTATAAACTTTTTATGTATTTTGTAATGTCAAATATATACTTTTTACATGTCAATACTTGGTAAGTCTTACGGTAAGTGCGTGGATTGAAAAGAAACGTTCGAGATGATGACGCAAAAATAAAGTGAACATTAATCATAAAAGCAGCCAGCGCTTGGTGGTCGTTTGGTTATTTATTTCTACATTCGGATACGCGGCTAACAAAATATTTTTAATGTAATGTAGAAAACAAATTTAATTTAATGTAAAGAAGAAAACCTTGCGAGACAGCCTCGCCGCTGGCCTGTAGCATTTATAACTTCGAATGGGCATAATTAAGTTAATCTGTCGACCGTGCCCTTGGCTGTAAGCGAATATTGTTTTCTTACAACTCCATGTGACGATTTTTAACATAGCTTATAATTTCAGTTATTTGCTGTAAAATATGGTCTAGACTCTAGAGCAACAAACGTACATTTGTATAATAAAGTAAGTGTTTGTATAGCTTGTTGACTTTAACACGTACATTATGAGTGTAAAACTTTAAAGAAGTGAATGGATACCTGATTAGTCAGTAAAAAACCTTAAAGCGTTCACGTCAACTTCCTCCGTATAAGGTGATCACTTTGAAAACTAATACTTTAATATATTTTTTATCGTATTGCGACAGGTCAAAAACAAACTTCTTTGTAATAATTGCCAATATGCAGAGATAGTGTATAATACATAATTTTAACAAGTATCAAGGGGACCGGAAAGTAATGTCGATTCTGTGCATTTATTTTAACGAAAAACCGATTGAATTTTATCGCTCCGGCATGCAAATTTGAATACTAGATGACAAAAGGTTGTTAATAACGAACGTATTATATAATTGATTAGAAATAAAAATTTGTTAAAAATGTAGACGTGCGACTACTAACGACTAACTTGAGGAGGCGACATTACTTTCCGGTCCAACTAGTAGTACTAGCAGTACTTATCTAGAAAACGCTTTTCCTTACTATATTATCACTACGTCATTAATTATTTCTAAAACCATTTATTTTTGGTTAGTGTATCGTACATAAAATATGGTATATTTTTGTGCTCGCAATTTAATGAAATAAAGGAGAGCTTGCACTGGCTCAGAAGTTATAGTCTCGTCTCGATGCCCGTCCATATGCACGGACATAGAGTGTCCGCCCAAACGACTAAATTGTTACGGGCCTCTTAATATGGTTAAAAAATGTATTTAACTGAAGGACCTCGAGTTCGAGTCTCGAGCTTTGTTACTAATAAAGCCAAGATGCTAATGGATACGGTCCTTTAGCATCTTTCACCGATTCATAGAATCTGCACATGCCAGGAACTTAAACAGTGAACTTCTGACGCAAAAAACTTGTTAATTTACTTTTAATTAAATTAGATAGATTAACACAACTGCTATGAACACTGATTACGACGTGGTTAATTTAAAATTACACATATGAAAGATGTTTGTGTTTACTTTAGGCATCGTTAAACTATTACTAAGTATGATATATGCGTTGTCATTTTAGTTTTGAATTAAGTGAGGAATAATGCAGTACGTGCTATAAATTACAAAATTAAAAAAACCCTTTTCGATTTTTGTGATCAATAGAACAATTGATATTTAAATGTACAATGTGTGACGTTCAATTTGTTGTCGGCTTGATATGTGGCCAGTGACTTGGTTGTGTGGCTGAAGATACATAACTTCGTAATTACTTAACGAGAATAAGATAGAAGATATCAGATTGAGTTTTAGTAGTATAGATTTTGATAACTTAAGAGAACATCCAACGGCATCGCAATTTAAAAAGCAAAGGTAAAACTTTAGTTCATAAATAAATACTTTTAAATGTAACAATATAAATGAAATATATAACAAAACCCGAGCGTTGTCTGCAATCACAATCGTTCTGAGAGTAACGTGGAGCAGACACAAAGCTGCGACGTCGGCGGTAGAATGTCGGGGCGCTACTTACGAGCCGGTACGTCGAGTCGTAACCCATTTTATATGAAAGGGAGTTGTGTTACCTGCAACAAAGATAAACATCGGATCAGTTATTCTCGAACATGTAAGCGCAACTACCAACACGACATGCTTCAAAGTTATAAATATAAATTTCTACGCAGAAATTATTACTATAAACAGATATATAATAAAGCGTAAGTAAAATAATCAAACAACGCTAGTACAGTATGCATTAAGGTGAGCTCAAAGAGATCTCTCGCTGCTGAGAGCAATTTTTCCAGTCATGTTTTGGATGGCTCTAAGCAGAAAGATTAAACAGATGTATCTGAACAAAGAGAATTCATTTAAACGTAATTGTATGGCGCCCTGGATGAGATTGTCCAGAGGTCGTTAGTGCGTCGATGAATTTGAATGCAATTCGTAAAGGAAATAGAAACCAGTATTTGCCAAAAGAATTCAAAGGTTTTTAAATCGCTAAACTAATATCTAAAACGTATTTTTTTGTAGGAAACTGTATTTTGTCTATTATGGCTGTAATGCTACCGCCTTAGGTATGCGCGCGGTACAGCGGTTAATATTTTTAAAAGGACTGCTATATGATATTGAACTTTTTGTAATGGAACTGTCGTCCATATCAAAAAATGGCTACATGGATTGAAAATTTTGCAAATTTTTCAGGATAACGTCACACACGTTTCTCTTACAAATCTCAGACAATCAGAAGTAAAACCAAGCGTTATTATTTTATTGAAGAATTATTATATAAAATGAATAGTTATTATTATATTCATTTACAAGGAAAACAGTAGTATCAAAGATAGAAAAAAAAACAATTGCATTCTCGAAATACTACGTTTTTATGATTAAAATATAATAGATTGGCGCTTAAGCGTTGAGCGGGTTCCTGTAAATAACCAGACTTCAATTTGACATCTAATTTTATCCTTTAGTGATTCAAGTGAAAACCTATGTTCAGTGTTCGGTCACGTAGTAATGGTGTGTTTTATATGCAGGTGGGGTACTTCGATTTCAATTATGCGCATCCGTAATATTCGTATTATCGAAGAGCACATATAACACTAACTACCGCCCGCGCGCTTCGTTGGCTCACAGCGAAATATTCAGTTTGATTTACAAATATGTCATAGCTATGTTCATCTCGATCTGTGCATATGAGAGGGTATATGTAACGAAACGTTTTCAAACAAAAACTTAAAAAAGCATGTAAAGACGTTATTTTCGAGAAGCACTGGTTGTTTTTAAACTAGTACACAATATTCTGATCTATTTTCATTAATATGTACGAGTATGTGATGTATTTAATTTTATGTTAATAAGCTGTTCGTCTCAAAACTATGTATTTTCTTTTGTCCTTTGTTTCAATAAAATAACAGATCTTAACGATAAAAAAAGAATATATATTTTACAATTTAGTAATAATATTTATCGAAATATATATATTTTAGAACATACGTTTGTATACGTGTAAACTTACGAAAGGTAAAAGAATATCGTTGAGACATGAGAATGTTCAATTTTTATATCGCATCAGTCAGTTTTACGTGACTCAAATGTCTGGAGACCGTATATTATGTGACGGGCGAGGCTGCCTCGGCGGGTGTTTCATCTACAAAAGACGGTTTAGATCAATGTGCGAGCGGTGGCAATATCGTCGCTACGAATAGTTGCTATACGGCATCCGGCCCATCTCCTGCTCTCTAAATTTTACATTGAAATTTTTCTAAAACGAATACTGAACAAAATGTATCGCTAGGGTGTAAATATACAAAATACGAGTTTTTTTTAACACTCGATTCTCCGTCGTTCCCTGGGATCCCGGATGGCATTGATGTCGCAATAACAACAGCATTTGGTTGTTGGTTGCTGCCTAAACAAGAGTATTATTTAGGAATTTACAGAAAAAAATGTAGGTGCGATTACAGTAGCTTTGGATACACACGAGTTTGTGTAGTAACTTCTATTGTTAGTCAAAACTACATACCACAGTTTTTACCCGAATATTGTATTTAAATTAATATGTATGCATTTAACAATAAGTTGTTTATTATACTACGTATATTATTTATTATACAAAAATGATAATAAAAAATATTAATCAGTTTTCCTTCAGTATCAGTATAAATAGCGTGGTATCAATAGCATCGTGGTTGCATTCAAACAAGTTTGGTCAGAAGGAGGTCAAGTTTGCGTGATTTTAGCGGCAGCGAGTGTTTGGGCGAGTCGACCGCCAGACCTCTCGATTAGATGGAGTCGAAAAACCGAATGTCGCCAGTGATTCAGAATCTCATAGAACGTTAAGAGTCCGAGGTAGATTGGGTAACCGCCTATGAAAGGGAGCCGTATTCTGAATTAACAATTAGACGTCAAACCTTAACGTAAGACCTTGCGGCCCGGTCACTTCGAATAGAAGATGCGGCGAGGCGACGCTGTTCGAGCGTACAAGGTTAAGGCATGACGCGTTAACAATTACAGAATAGCATCGAAAAATGTAGTATTGCTTAACATTACATATTTTAAAGGTCTACCAGATACTTAGAATATTTATACTATATCTATTAAATCACAGTATGATTGGAAGAGAATACAGGCGACATATTTGTTGCCTCACCAATAAAACTATTTCACAGCTTATAAGACGCATCACAAGTAATAGGTCATCAGCGTGTCCGCCTCTGATGTTATTGGTGACCCCAAAAAAAACTCAACAGTCGATTTAATATACGCTCCAGGTTTAACAAGTCAAGGCGGAAAATTAAAAAAATACACGTAGAAACTCTGACTGAAATTTTGTCGAAATAAGAACGAAATATTTATGACACTTTGAAAAGTTATCCGTCTCGATGAAAGTGCTATCAATATAGCTCCGCCAAATTTAATAACATACTTCAGGATACTCCTATCAAATTTTGTGACATGTTTTACTTTTCCTTATAATTTTTTTAATGTCAGGATTTGTGGAAAAATCTCTGTAGAAGTATTTACACGATTATGCTACTTAGTTGCAAAAGATAATCATGAGACTGGATAAATGTTCTATTATTAAATAGCTTTTGTCTTCAACCTAAAAGAGAATTTAAAATTTTTATTAAACATTAAAAGTTATAATAAGAATTTTCGGAATAATTAAAAACAAAAGAATTAATGAACACTGCTGAGGGTTTTTGTATACTCACGAGTAACGTGTATAATTAATACATATATACTTAAGTTGAAAAGAATTTCATCCTTGACTATGTATAAGATTTGATTATGCTAAATACATGAAAATCGCAGGAATCACATGTCTCATTTGTTAAAATGAACTTAATTTACTGATAGACCCTAATTATTTAACATAACGAAGCATCAAAATTAACTTAACGGCAAGCAGTTTTCCTCGGTGCTATAAAAATAAATAGCATTTTAAACAATGAAGGGTTACTTTAAATGTGTTTAATTTCGGTATCTCTTTTACGACGATGGCTGTAGGTACTGCAGTTTATTCGAGTGTCTGGGGGAGATCCTGAATTCATGAAGATACTTCGGCAAATTGAACCTTCTAGTTAAAAAGGGTGAGAGGTTTGATCTCTGGATTAAATTAAAGAATGTTTAATTAAATACCGGCTTCAATTAACACGGTAATGCCATTAAGATTAATAAAGAATGAAACGGACGCGATTTCTTTTTAATTCCAATTCCTTTCTTTTATTTTTGCCTTGATGTGTTGCTATCCTATTGATATTAATTTATTTGTTTATTATTTATTATAATAAACAATATAAGCAAAGAACTTAATTTCATTCATTCCTAAAACTAACGAAGCGGTGATTGTTAATAACTCTGCATGAAATATTTTCAAAATGGTATCTAGTATAAAAAGCATGAAGACGGTGAAGAAGAAACGTGCAGTATTTATTTAACAAATAAGAAGATACGATTATATTTGTTCTTCTGTTGAAGATTCTAAAAAATTATTATCATTTGTTTGCAATTGGTCTAAAATTAAAGTTCAGCTAATGTGGCTATTGTTGGAAAAAGTCTATTACCAACATCATCATTTCAGCTGTAGAACGTTTCCTTCTTGATAGGTGTAACTCGTAGATTTCAATAGGACAGGAATCTACAATGTAGAATGATTGGTTATCGGTGTAAAAGTTTTAGAGGTCAATGTTAAGCTCATTTTTTTAGTAAAAAGCATTTCATCTATTTCTAATTATCCGTATATAATGATTACTATGACATAGATTATATAACTTTCTGGCAATACAAAGTCTGCAGGGAAAGAAATAGATAAACAATAATGAATCTTAAAAAGTAGAAATACGAAAACGCTTTTACTATATAATCTTCACTTTTTTATAATTTCCGAAATAATAGATTTTTTGATAGTGCGTACCATACATTGATAGTGGATGACCAATTCAATCATCCTTTAAATGCATTTACACCTATAGCCAATGACATTGTACATTGTTTATACAAAATGTAACATTGCTAATCGAAAGCTTGTATGTAGGTGGGTTTATACGATCGTAAAATAATAATTATAAGTCAAACAGCTAGTATACAAATTATTTGTCGTAAAGTAAAATAAAAACAAATTTTCTGTATTCAAATTAAATGCTTAACGAAAAAAAAAAACTTGTTATTCTGACGTATCCGTGAGCTTGTACCCCTCTTGTGTATTTTTTATGTGCTTGCGGTTTATTTGTCGTAAAATTAACATAAAAAGTTGCTGGACGTTTGTTAGGATTGCAAAAACACGTAGGAAACAAATAAAAATATTAAATTACGTTAATTGCATTCAGTAAGCAAAGCACCATGATGGAGATAATTTCTAGTTATCTAGTTATCATGATGGAGATAATTAGAGCCGCATTACTTTTAAGACACATTACTAATAAGACATCTTCGACAACGTCGTTAAGGATGAGAGGTTTTTTGTAAAGTATCTCAAGTGAATACACAATTAAATATATTAAATATTAAATATATTAAATAATCAAATACACAATTTTTGGTCACACATCAAAAATTCGGTATTATCAAACGGCAGGGATTTTTTTATTCCATTTCGTTCGTTGATGTCATTTTAGCCCATAAACGCCCACTGCAAGGAATAGGATCCCCCAAAGATATGGGGTATATCATAACCACCACACTCGACCGATTGTCACCCTACTCACGAGCAAGCGCGTGCGTAGGTACAAAAACAAGCATCACACTAAACATTAGCCGTAACGTCATCGGGCGCAGCCGCCCGCACCCGATACCGCGGACCGCGTGGGCGATCCGAGGAAGGATCAGATCCTTCC
>DWIC01000028.1:0-11242 GCA_018248135.1 Battus belus
GTATACTATATACCAGCTCGAAATGCTAATATTAATGTTGTTTTTCAAGAAAAGGATATTTTAAATGGTGATCGAGATAGAAGAGATAAGGTAGAAAATAGATACTATTTTGAAAAGTCGCTAGATAGCTGTAAGGTGCATAATCCTGGTAGCAATTTTTTTTATATAACAGGAAAGTTCTCTTGTGATTTAGGAGCAGATGGACAAAAGAACATAGTCATAACACAAGGTAATCTTACTACAGATTCAATAAACATACATTCTATTATTGGCAGTGATAAAGCTAATCATATAGAAGTTTCTCATGCAGGTTACATTGATGGTAAAGGTGGCAATGATGTAATAACAGCAAAAAACTTTACTGTAATAAAGGGTTATTTTGGTGATTCTATTTATGGGAAAGGCTTAGTATTATTGCCGATAAATTTTAGTGATATAGGTAGCATGACTCATGCTAATAATATAATAAATATCCACAATAAAAGTGGAGCTTTTATAAGTGTAGATAAACAAACATCAGTAAAAACAGCAGATGGTTTGTTTGTAACTCCAACAAAAGTAGACATGAACACTGATAGAGTAACAAATGTGCACATAACAAAATTAGATAATAAGTTGGATAATCTGCGAAAAATGGAAAATTCAAACTTTAATATTACAAAGCAATTATTAAACGCTAATTATCACGGTGTTGTAGGTAGTTCTAGTAATCATATTTTTTACCCTGATGAGGATCACCATAATTTTTACTGGAAAGCTCCAAGTAATATAAGCCATCTTTATCTTTTCGATAACAGAAACGCTAATATTATGATTGCTCAAGCAAATGGTATATTAGATTTTAGTCTACTAAATAGTACGTTAAATGATATGCCATTTATAGAAGATAATAAAGGAGAAATAAAGATTAACAAAAATGGCCTAAATGTAACCCTGCTATCAAATTATAAAGATGTTACAGTTACATTTAATGGGGAAGAATATTACAAACTTCAGAATGGAGAGTTAGAGCGAGATTATTGCTCTCATAGCTTGAAAATAGATGGAAGATTTAGCGTTAATGGTACTGAACTTTTAAATCATCATAATTGTTTTACATTTGATTCAGACAAGGTGCTTTTTTTGAAGCTAAATAATGATTTGCTATTGTTATCAGATGGAGGGGCATTATCAATATCGAATTATTATTCTTCTGTTCATAAAAACTGGGATTTATCTATAGGACTGAACAATAGAGTTATGGAACCAGAAGAATTTGGAGAAAGAGCTGATGACTTTAGTTCTTTCAGGTATTATAAACCAGATGAACAAGGGTTACAGATTTATCATAATCAGCCTATTAATAAGAATGACATTGGTTTGGTTGATTTGAAAGGTAAGTCTATATTAGATTTCGATATGAAAGTTATGAATGATACCTTATTGCTATCACATAAAAATAACACTCTTGTAAAAGTAGAGAACTGGAATACTTATCAGCCAGCAAGAGAAATGATGTTCGGTTTTAATGATACATTGGTTTCTAACTCAAAGTGTATAGCTTCTATTTGTAGTTCAGAAGATGTTGTAATGGACTTCAATAAGGAAAAAATAATTTTGCAAATATCGAATGCCATAAAGCAAAATAATATTAATGCTAAAGACAAGGATGGTAAAACACTTTTCCATATAGTTGTTAATAAAGGTGATTTAAGCTATGCTAAGTTTCTTGTAGGTAAAATTGAAAGTATAAGTTTTGAAGAGAGTTTATATGCAGAATCTGATAAACTAGTAAAAGCAGTTCGTCAAAGAGAAAGATTAAGGTTCCTTATAAATGAAAAAGATAATCTCGGTTATACACCGCTACAATATGCTGCTAAAAATGGTAAGTGGGATATAGTAAATCTTTTCCTTGATAAAACTGCTGAGAGAAATCAAGATGACGTTGCAGATAAAAATAAATTCTCAACAAGTTGGACTACCATGCACTATGCCGTTTACAATGGTAATATGGATTTACTTAATGATATATTTCAATTTCTTTCGGATAAAGAAACTATCATTAATACTAAAGACAATAGTGATTGGGCACCACTACACTATGCTGTATATTACAATGCTCTTGATGTAGTAAAATTTCTTGTGGGCAAAGGTGCTGATATCAGTGCTAAAGATAAGGATGGTAAAATACCTTTAGACTTAGCTACTCAAGAGAATGATACAGGTATAGCAGAGTTTTTAAAGCAAACACAATTAGATCTAGATAAGCAGTTGTTAACTGCAGTACAAGATTGTAATCTTAGTAAAGCTGAAGTTCTTGTAAGTCGAGGTGCCAATATTAATACTAAGAATGATGATGGATATACTTCTCTGCACTTTGCTGTACTGAAGAATTTCCGGTCTGGAATAGATTATCTTATCAAGGAAGGTGCTAACATTGATGCTAAGGATAATATTGGTCGGGCCCCTCTGCATTGGGCTACTAGAGACGGTTACTTGGGCATAGTACAAGCTATCACAGAAGGGGGAGCTAATCTTGATGTCAAGGACAAGGATAATAAAACGCCATCTGATCTTGCCTCTTGGAAAGGATATGAAAACATTGTGCAGTACTTAAAACAAGTACAATTAGATAAAAATTTGTTGGCTGCAGTAAAAGGCAATGATTGTTGGACAGTTCAAAACCTGGTTAGTCAAGGTGCTAGTTTAGAAGCTAAGGATAGAAATGGTAGAACTTCTCTGTACTGGGCTTCTTGTAATGGTTACTTAGGTGTAGTACAATGCCTGATAGATAAGGGAGCCAATTTAGAGACTAGAGATAATAATGGTAATACTCCTCTCCACTGTGCTGCTTGGAGTGGTCAGCTCGATATAGTGAAATCCCTGGTAGATAGCGGAAGGGTTGGCGTTAATATTAAAAATGATGATGGCTGGACACCATTGCACTGGGCTTCTAGGGCTGGTTACTTAGATATAGTAGGATACCTTGTAAATAATAGAGCTAATGTTGATGCTAGGGACAAGGAAGGTACAACACCACTAGGTATTGCTAGAGCTGTAGAACGGAGTAATATTGTAGAATATTTAGAAAAAAGACTCAATAAAAAAGGAGAAAAATCTATACAACGTAAACGCCGTCATCACCATGGAGATCACAATCGTCATTGTAGTCACTTATCGCGTAATCTTCTTGCTATAGATTCAAGTAATCAACCTGAGATAGCAGCAAGCAGTGGCATAAGACCATCTTCATGGATAAATGATTTATTTGGTTGGGTAAAAAGCTCTGTAAGTGGATTATTAAGTTCTAAACCTAGATTATCTGATGAAACATCAAGCACTTCAAGTCCAATCTCACACATTGATGCACCAATGGATGTAAATGGTACAATAATGTTATTAGATTTGTTGATTAGAAAGTTTACAGGTCAAAAGTATATTTCTACAGTAGATCAGTCTATATCTCCACTAGAAGCACAGGGCTATACATTGAATATTACAAAGGGATTTGAGAAAGTAGTAGAGCAAGCTGCAAAGGGTAGCAAAATATCAATGCACCGGTTAAATATTGATTTTATGGAAATGGGGAAAGAGATTACTGGAAAAATTATAGGTGGCAAATTTGATGAGATTGCAGGGGTTTTAAATTCATATGTAGAGAAAGCATGTCCTGGTAGAGAATCGGGATGTCCTGGTAAATTAAGTCCGAAGAAATCTGACAAATTTATAGCTCAATTTAACAAGGGGCTGCTAAATCAATCAATAGAGCAGATATTACACAACAGAGGTGATACATTAGAAGTTGATGGTGCAAAAAAACAGCAGATGAGTTTAGAGCATCAAAGTTATTTAAGTAATGCTTCAGTTCACAGCCATTCAAAAGTATCAACTTGTCTTTCTGAGATAGGAGTAACCAAGCTTGGAGGTATCTCAATAGGTAGGTTATAATATAAGAGGTGGAGCTATAATATGCCAAGTAGTGGAAAATTTAAAGTGAGGGTAGCCAAAATAATTAGGGAAACAA
This sequence comes from Battus belus, assembly GCA_018248135.1. Lineage (NCBI taxonomy): Eukaryota > Metazoa > Arthropoda > Insecta > Lepidoptera > Papilionidae > Battus > Battus belus. The sequence goes on from DWIC01000028.1 coordinate 4,004, forward strand.
CCAGTAGCAAGTTTGATAGTCTTAATGCTAAAATGGATGAAGTAGACATTAAATGCTAAGTGTTTCATGTGTTTTCCATATTGAACTTACAGTATGTAGCTTTGATATAGAAGTTTGGGTAAAGTTATGATGGTAATTTATATAATTCTATGTGTAATCTTTATAGCCATTTTAGACAGTTCACTAGATTCTTAATTAGGGGATATTTATAACTTAGAGAAGGTTTTCATAAATGTTAAAGTGAATAAGTAGGAATATTATGTTTTTTCCCCGAGTTGTGAAATTTCAGAATGAGAGAGACCGGTAATTTGAGCTATAACATCTATAGAGACACCGGCCTTGAGTGAGTTTTTTGCAACTTCAATTTTACCTTCAATTTTACCTTTTTGATGGCCGATGAGGATGCCTCTTTCTTCTCCAACCCTAAGACCTTCATCAAATTTTTCAGCAAAAGCGGCAATTTCATCCATTATACGTTTTTTCCTTTGCTCATATGCTAGTAATTCTTCTTCTGACCAGTTAAACTTATTCATCTCTTCATAAGCTCGTTTTATTATTACATCACTACCAACTATCTTATCTAGATCCTCTTCGTTTGTTTCTGCTGCATATCGAAAAAAGTAACACCATTTTTCTACTATATTTTCTAGTTGGTCTTCTTTTGTCTTTGTAAATTTTGGTAGTTCTATGAATACGAAGTAAAAATCCTTTAAGTCATGTTCAAAGCTATTTTGATCTAAAATAACATGATTAGATTTGTACTCAGCCTTATCTGGAAAAATAATACAATCAGCAACAGCAATAAAGATAATTTCTTTGAGGTTATGATAATCATCACCTTGATCAGCTTGACTTGAGTAGGCTTTGGCAGCATAATATTGAGCACGTTTTTCGAAGCCCTTGGTCTTAGTGAACTGCATCTCTATAATGTATCTTGAACCTTGAGAGTCTTTACAAAGAACATCAACAATACTCTGCTTTTTAGCGGCAATTTCAGGGTCCAAAATGGTAGCTAAGAATTCAACATCGTGAATAGCAGCTAAGCCAGTGAAGCCTAAAATATCGTTCAAGAAATGAATGAGAATATCTTTATTCTTCTCGGTGCCAAATATTCTTTTAAAGGCATAATCATTGCGTGCATCAAGAAATTTAGAAAAAGCCATGATAAATTAACCTAGAAAGCATTAATAATTATACACAATTGTGAAGAAATATTCAACTAAAATGCAAACATTTTGTATATCTTTATTTGATAGTATTAACCTGTATAATATTTATGGCAAATATCTCGATAAAGTACAAAATAGCACAAAATGTAAAAAGCTGGAGGTTAAAGCGAGGTTATACTCAAAAAGATTTAGCAAAAAAAATCAGTGTAACGTATCAAATAGTACTACAATATGAAAAAGGAACATGTAAAATTTCGATTGAGAAGTTATACGCTATGGCAGAGATATTATCAATTAATATTACGGATCTTATTCCTGTATCAAATGAAAAAATCTGTTTTGAAGATAAGGGAGAGGAAATATTAAATTTAGTAAGAGAATATAAAAAGATTAATGATCAAGAGTTACGTAAGATATTTTGTTTACTAACCAAGTTTGTTCAAATTAGTGAGAAAAGTAGTAAAAAAACGGAGAGAATAAAAATTGCAAAAGGTCTAGTTAAAGGAGGAGTTTCTGTTGATACTGTTTCAAAAACAATTGGTCTATCTGCTGATGAATGTGTTGAAGAAAAAACGGGTTCTATCTACTACCAAATAGGAAAAAAGATAAAAGAATGGAGACTAGTGCGGGAATATACTCAGAAGGATTTAGCAGAAAAAATGAGTACAACACGTGATGAAATAAGCAACTATGAGCAAGGACGTGTGGCCATTCCACTGGAAAAATTATATGCAATAGCAGAAACATTATCAATTAGCATTACAGATCTGCTCATAGAAGAAGATGAGATAGTAGAAAATGAACTACCTGATTTAATAAAAGAATACAAAAAGATTGAAAGTCAAGAACTACGTAATGCATTAATAAGATCTCTATTTGAAGGCATACGGATTTGCGAAGAAAAAGTGAAAAGAGCAGAAAAGATCAAAATTGCAAAAGACTTAGTAAAAAAAGGAATTTCTATCAATATTATTTTAAAAACAATAGGCATCTCTTTAGACGAAATTCAACAAATTTAAGTAAAAAAATCAGTATCTATTAACATCTTTACTTTTTGATGAAAAAATAAGTAAAAAAGATTGAAAAATTGATTTGACTTCACTCGGAAGCTATGGCTCTATGCCAATGCTGATAAAAAAACAGCAGTAAATATTTAAAAAAAGTTTGTTGTTAGTGAAGGGTAAATTATATGAATAAAAGTAAAGAAGAAATCGAATTCAGAATATTAGAAAGCAAAGGCAAAGCACTACTTGATCGTGAAATAATGGAAACGTTTCTAAGTGCAGTACATGAAAGGCCGCAAGCTCAAGAAATTGCTAAAAATCTGGTGAATACTTATACGGGAGTAGGAAGGATTTTAGGCCGAGAAATGGATGACCTGAAAGTTATAGAAGGAGTAACTGATTCTGCAGTAGCAATGATTATGTGTGTTAAGGAAACACTAGAAAGGGTACTGAGAGAAAAGCTCAAAAGTGAGCCAATAATGGACTTACAAGGGCTAGTAGAGTACTTAAACGTAAGTATAGGCCACTCAGAAAGGGAATGTGTAAAAATACTGTACTTGAATAAAAGGCGTCAACTAATTGGAGAAGAATCCTATATTGGTGAAATGGAAAAAGCACCGGTATACATAAAGGAGATTATAAAAAAAGCATTAATAAAAAATGTAACATTAATAATAATGTCACATAACCATCCTGGAGGAAGCTTAGAGCCGTCAGAAGAAGATCAAGCAGTAACAAAGGGCTTAGCAGCAGCATGTAGTACTGTAAGCGTTAAATTGTTTGACCACATTATCATCACAAGTGGGGGCTATTTTAGTTTTAAGGAAAGAGGATTGTTATAGCAGAAAGTATTTGCAAATCTACTCGCTATAATTTACAATGAGTAACAGAGTGTATAACAACTATACACTTAGAAAGTATATTTAATAGCGGAGGCTAATATGGGTAATAAGATAATTGTACCTTTTGATGACAAAAAAGGAGGTGTTTACGAGTTAAACGTTGATCTTGATAAATTATCAAAAGGTGAGATGTTGAATGCTATTATAGGAATTGGTCGTGCTAAAGAGCAGCCCACTTTTGTAAGCAAGATTAATAAGGCTAAAAAACCTGGAGAAGTGCCCTTCCCTAATAGAGACGTTCAAATCAACTACGGAAAGGGACTTGATTATATATATGGCACAAAACCTATAAGTGATCAAGAAGATAAAAATCCATTTACCTCTGCCTTGCAAAAAATAAAGCCAAGTAGAGGTGAAAGTGAAAAGTTGAGCTGGTTTAAGAGTACTGTGGTAAGAGCAAAAAGTCCAAATGAACTGCACAAGGCTGTAGACGAAGCACTAGCTGCTGGAGCAAGGCTAAATGCATGTAATGATGGGGAATGGAGTTTTGCAGAATATGTAGTATTAGGTACACATTTTCACAGATTAGAAAAAAGTGATCGAAAAAAGCTAATACGTAAATTAATGCTAAGCGGTGCAGAGTTTCATGATACTTTACTGCAGAATAAACTGATAGGTGAAATCTATAATGAGCTACAGCCAGAAGTTCAGCCACAGATAGATGAGAGACTAGAAGAACTAGAGAAAGCTGGCGAAAGTGCTGTGCAAGAAGGAGAATTAATAGATGTTGAAATAGATAATACAACATCGTATATAGAATTTTCTGGGGATAGCAAGGTAGAGGTAGCCAAAATACTGAGAAAGTTAGGAAGTAATATTTTAAAAATTGGTAATGATGCAGTTGAAGTTAAAAGTGAGAAGGGAGGTATAAGAAACTATACCGATATTTCAGATGGCAGCTCTATCATGTTAGAATTTCCTACAAGCATTGGTAAGCTAAATATTATATTGTACCACGATGTAAAAAAATATGATCAAGTACAAGTCAGAATAGAAAACAAGGAAATGTGGGCTGAACTACAACAAAGAGGAGAAGAAATAGGAAAAAATTGTCTTTTTGCTGGAGTAAAACTTAAAGAAGCAGTAGAAAAGGGAAGTTTTATGAGGTGTGGCATATGGAATAGCAAGCAGCTTATGAAGGAGGTTGATAGCCCAAGTGAAAAATTGTTTTCATGGGCAGACAAAGTACGTGAAAATAGTAAAGAAACTTGTAGGGCACTTTAATTCATCAATTTAAAGGTTCCAGAGTCTGGCTATTATATCTGGAGCCTTTGAGCTATAATAGAAAATATTATATGCAAGGTTCTTTTTGTGGAAAAAAGTCTAGATTATAAAGTGGGAGAAAAATTAAAAAGCTGGAGGTTGGAGCGAGGGTACACTCAGAAAGATTTAGCAGAGAAAATTGGTGTAAAATACTGGGTGATATTGCAATATGAGAAAGGGAATCGTAGAGTTCCAATTGAAAGGTTGTATGCTATAACTGAGGCACTATCAATCAGTATTACGGATCTTATTCCTGTATCAAAAAGCTGTCTTGAAGATGAAGAAGAAATATTAAATCTAGTAAGAGAATATAAAAAGATTAACGATCATGAGTTACGTAGGATGTTTTGTTTATTAACCAAATTTGTCCAAGTTAGTGAGAAAAGTAGTAGAAAATCGGAAAAAATAAAAATTGCAAAGAGTCTGGTTAAAGCAGGAGTTTCTGTTGATATTGTTGCAAAAACAATTGGTCTGTCTGCTGATGAATGTGTTGAAGAAAAAGTTGGTTCTATCTACTACCAAATAGGCAAAAAGATAAAGGAATGGAGACTAGTGAGAGAGTATACTCAAAAGGATTTAGCGGAGAAAATGAGTACAACACGTGACGAAATAAGTAACTATGAACAAGGACGCGTAGCTACTCCACTGGGAAAATTATATGAGATAGCAGAAACATTATCGATTAGTATTACAGATCTACTAACAGAGGAAGATGAAGGTAGTAAAGTGGAAAATGAGCTACCGAATTTGATTAAAGAATACAAAGAAATTGAGAGCCAAGAACTACGTCATGCACTAATAAAATCTTTGTTTGAAGGGATACGTATTTGTGAGGAGAAAGTGAGAGAGATAGAAAGGATTAAAGTTGCAAAGGATCTAGTAAAAGGGGGAATTTCTATTGATACTATTTTGCAAGCGGTAGGTTTATCTATTGATATGGTTTTAGATGGATAGCTCGTAAAAAAATTATAGCAATAAAGTTTTTTTCTTAAATGGAGGATAAATGTTTGTTTCTGCAAGCAATGTTAGTTACGGAATAGGGCAAAGAATAGAAAATTGTAGGTTAATGCGAGGGCATACTCAAATAGGATTAGCAAGTCAAATAGGTTTAACATACCAAGAAGTAAACAGCTATGAAGATGGGTATATTCCTATTCCAATTGAAGTACTATATATAATAGCAAGAGTATTATCAGTTGACGTTGTAGATTTATTACCTGAACCAGTAATAGTAAGGGAAGACAGCTATGAAGACGAGGAAATACTCTATCTAACGAAAATATACGAGAATCAAAAGTTAGGCAAAATAGTACCTTCATTAGTCAGGTTTGTTCATATTAGCGAAAAAATTAATCAAGAAGAGGCAAGGTTGGAAATAGCAAAAAATCTAGTGAAAGAAGGGGTTTCAGTTGACATAATTTCCCAAGCAACCGGCTTATCTATTTACGAGTATGATAGTACAGAGAGAGAAATCTGCACTGATTCTATATATTACAGAATAGGACAAAGAGTAAGAGAATGGAGATTGATAAAAAGGTATACTCAGGAAGATTTAGCAAACAAAGTTGGTTTAACACTCAAGGAAATACAGGGAACGTTCAAAGAAGTGTGTCAAACCGAAAAAAAAAGTAATAAATTGATATAAAAAAAGGAGGTTTGATATGAGTCAAGCAAATAGAACTAATGGGTTGGTAGATTATAAAGAATTAGAAACAAATATCCTGTCATCTATACGAGAAGGAAAACCATTGACAGGAAGAGATGGAGCATTAACACCGTTTATAAAAAGGTTGCTAGAGGCAAGTCTGGAAGGTGAAATAGAAAGCCACATGTCAGCTAAAAGTGAAGAAAATAACCGAAGAAATGGGAGAAATGCAAAAACTTTACGCACGAGTGCAGGTTCATTTGAGCTGCTAACACCAAGAGATAGGGAGGGAAACTTTGAACCGCAAATAGTCAAAAAAAGGCAAACAAGCCTACATCCAGAACTTGAAGCAAAGGTCTTAAGTACATACGCCAGTGGCATGGGATACAGAGACATAGCTTCACACGTTGAGGAAATATATGACCATAAAATATCAGCAGCAGAGATATCCAGTATTACTGATAAACTGCTACCAATAATCAATGAATGGCGCAGCCGTCCACTGCAATCAGTGTATCCAATAGTGTTCATGGATGGCATGTTTTTTAAGGTCAAGGAGGACGGACATTGCGTAAGTAAATGCATGTATAATATATTGGGTATAAATCAAAATGGCAGAAAAGAAGTATTAGGTTTTTATTTGGCTGAAAGTGAGGGAGCTACCTTCTGGTTGGGAGTTCTAAATGACCTCAAAGAAAGAGGAGTAGAAGATATTCTAATTGCCTGCATTGATGGACTAAAAAGCTTTCCTACAGCTATAAATAGTGTATTTCCCAGTGCAGAAGTGCAGCTATGTATAGTGCATCAGATAAGGAATTCACTGAAATATGTATCCAGTAAAGATGTAAAAGTTTTCATGAATGATCTGAAAAAAATATATCGTGCTTCAAGTAAAGAAATTGCTGAGAATTATCTGCTTGAGCTGGAAGAAAAATGGGGAGAAAAGTATCCTTTAGTTATAAAATCCTGGCAGAACAATTGGGAAAACTTATCCAGTTATTTTAAGTATTCTGGGCCAGTTAGGAAGCTGATTTACACCACTAATCCAATTGAAGGGTTGCATAGACAAATCAGGAAATTTACTAAAACTAAGGGTTCATTTACCAGCACAAATGCCTTGTACAAACAGGTATATTGTGCTATAAAAAAAGTAGAGCAAAAGTGGATTATGGCTCTCCCTAATTGGGCTTTAACTATGTCTCAACTTGATATCTTTTTTCCTGGTAGGTTAAAAATTGAGTTGAATTAAAAATGCC